>KN823062.1:45145-116926 GCA_000827465.1 Tulasnella calospora MUT 4182
CCCCCCCCCCCCAAGTGACCCGTCTCACCAAATCGGTCGACGTACTTGCTTTGAGCTGCCTATCCTATACGTATGTACCCTGACGAACAGAGAACATCCGTATGGAGTTCGCCTTGAGAGGGAGGTGAATATCCTTAGAAACGTGAAGAACTTGGATCGGTTAAAACCATCGGGAGAAGAGGGAACGGAGGCTGGAGATTTGATTACGATGATGCTGAGCTCCGACCCTAAGGAGAGGTGAGCCAGTACCGCGTTCTTAAAAGCCTGGCCCACTCGAGACTTCAATAGTTGGACATGACATGACAGCGTGCCTCGTCCACCCATTCTTTTGAACTCCTGCCGGATGACTTGTTTTCTTGGAAAACGCATCAGATCGATTCAAAATCATGTGGCGCGAGTCTAGGAAACCTCAGTTGGGGCCCTTGAGACGGGCGCGCCCGATGTGGTTGGACCGGACTGGCATAAACGCTTGGATAAGGTGATTGACGATAACTTTGGCAAGTTCTGGAAGTACGATGGCAGGTCCGTTCAAGACGTGTTGCGGGTATTGAGGAACAAGGTACACTAAGCGCTTTCCTCGCGTATTCCTCCACTTTTATGGGGCTGTTTCCGCCGAACCGCTACTTAGAAACGGCGTCATGTTCAGGTCTCACTTTGACTCTGAAGAAGGCCAAACGATGGTTGTCTTCTCTCTCTAAGGCTGCTCTTCTCGCCTGGTTTGTCGTTGTTCCATCTATCTCCATTCGGATTTCCTCCACTGCATCCACGTACTGCTATTACTCCCGGCATTTTGGAACCTTTTGTATTAGTCGCCCACGTGTACTCTGGTTCTCCCCATTGCACTCGTTTTCCTTCCGGTTTCGTATTTTAGACTTTCCGTGTACTCCCAATCCCATCAATTGCCTGATTTGTATGTGCTCGAAGACGAGAAACCAAGGTGAGAGACGATTTGTCGAAGGTGTTTATTCAGGCGGACCCAGCCTCCATTCTCGCAAGACAGGGCCGCGCGCCCTCTCGAATAGAGTCTGGTTTGTTAAGAGGTTAAGGAAAGATCCTTTATTAGCCACGCGAGATTGCCCACGACTGATGAATCAAGGGAATTTTCCTTTTTGAGCTCTAACCCTTTTTTTAACTTCGGCTATATTCAAATTCACCGGCGAGTCAAAGCTAGGCGATGACGGGTTTTGTTTTGTCTGCATGTTGTAGACTGTCAATGCCAAGTATGGCCCAGTTGGGTGCCAGCGACTGCCCGTAGATCCCTTTCGGTCACCCATCACTGCAACTAGAATATATTCATGCCCTCATACATGGCCGGCTTGGTCATCCAACACCGCAAAACTGGCAAACAGACGGCGTCGCTGCTCTCTGAAGAGGGAACGACCCTTTCGCCATTGTTTGAATTGGCGGAGGAAAGTCAGTCTTGTTGTTACAAGAAACTATGATAGCGGCACAGGCAAAGACTGAGCTGGCAGCAAGGCTGCACTCTCAGTCAATGATAAAGCGGCCCAACCGTGGGGGATCGGGATTCAATGAGACGATGCACGGTGGGACCCCCTCATCTCACCATTAGGACCCCTATTGGACCGGATTAGGCCGGGTCGGAAAGAGATCCGTCGAATTAGAGCAATCCTGAGATACGGTCCGAATCCGAGCCTCGGATGTCCAACCATCTGTTTCAATCCGTCGGATGCTCGCACTGTCTGTAGAAAGGCTTGGGTACGACCACTAACAACGATTATTTAGTAGAAATTGACTGAGTATATTGGCTCAGTAGGTCACCATTGGTGTTTCAGCTCTAAACGTCGTCACTAAGCTGGTTGATTTGCATGGAATCCAAGAAATGACGTCATCACCCGAGGTCAAGGCGCGCCCCACGGTGATTGAGGCGCGAAGGAACTATACAGTCACGTGTTAGAGATTCTTTATGGGCTTCAAACGAGCAGAAAAGTCGGGCGTCACGAGCTTTATTTGTCGCTAAACCTTGCATCCGACGGATTCTATTCGACCCTACGCCCACCGGTTCCCCACGTGGGTCCTTTCCGCAACCTTTTGTCCCTCCCAGTCTCTGCCTAGAAAGTGGTATCCAAGTACTTTGACTCTGCGCCTGAGGTTCTGAAGAGTTATGTGGGCATGACGAAGAACCCAAGAGTCGGCCGTACTACCTGGACACCCTCCAACCGACAGCCGGTATCCGCCAACGCTTCATACTGTACGCGCATATAGAAGAGCAGACTATATATTAAGGCTAAGGAGGAGGAGAGATATGGAAACCGCTAAGGGAGGAGGGAGTTCGGACTGTCCGAGCGATCGATCTTGCCGCCCTAGCTTAACTGAAGCACCCGGATACGTATTCAATCCCCCAGTAGTCGTAGTACGTGAACGGCCGTGATCAGACCATTCACTATCTTCGCTAGCGGAGATCTTGATATACTCCCCCGGTGTGTGACCGTCCGAACGCGGTAGAACGGACACAAACGCGTTCCATAAGCTTGGGACCAGACTCCCACCTCTGAGCCCGTCTTGAACCTTCGCTTTTCTCAGATTCTGAACAAGCCAGGCTAATCTAGGTAAGCCCCTTAGCTCCGGCGCGAGCTTTCTGGCGAAGGTGCTCCACCTCCGGAGCAGGGGCTTACGTGTGAACCCAACGGGATAGAAGCAGCCTATCTTGTTCAGACCCTGAGAAAGCAAACGGTTCACACGGGTTCGGAGCCAGCACTGGGCAGAAGGATTTTTCCTCCGGTCGTTCTCGGCCGCCCATGATCATCGATAATTTTATTCTCCGATTCCGGCATTGGCCCCGAAGCTTTCGATTCAATCAGTTTTTATGAACAATTAGCGCTGCGCTACGTCCTCTGATAAGTATCATTTAGTTCAGAATCGTACAAAAAAACACAGTAGGACGTCGGCCCTAGGGCCGGCGGGGATCCCCACACTGTTTTGGCCCCGCCCACAGGAAACCGCCCTAGCAATTGCGCCGGGTCCTAGAGGAAGTCGGGAGTGCTAATTCTTCGGTAAACCGATTTCGCCCTCCGCCATAAAAAAAAAAAGGGACCCCCCAACCCCCCCCCTTCCACTCGATTTTTGCGCGCTGCACTCCACCACACTCCCTAAAACCTTCACCTCTCCGCCTGCGGTAGGCCGGACGGTCGTGGAAGGATTTAGTTTCACGGCTCGGTCCCCACCTGCTCCTCGCCGGTGTTTCTTCCATATAGAGTCCTAATTAAGCAGAAATTCGACGTACTATAGACGTTTCTATGATATATAGTCACAAGAGAGTTAGAAATAGCTCACCATGATGGGTATTTCTGGCAAAAAGCTCGTTGTAGTGAGTCTTGAGCCTTCCTTCCGATCGGAACAGATGCTGACTAATCGATTCGGTGAAGGCGCCGAAGCAGGGTTCGACGCCCAGTCCTTCACCCCATCACCAAGGTGGGCGTCGCTGCCACCGACTACGCCAGCTACAGCGTCAACAATCGTCGTCGCCGTCGGTAACGTCGGGAGCGGAGGTTAGAGAAAATAGTTTAGTCCATTCATAATCATTATCTATGTATATACGACACGTTCAAAAAGTACATACGTGTTATTCAAAGCGGACATCGTGGCAATCCCTCGCCTCCGTTGCCAGCGTCACCGACCACGGTGGTGATCACGACGACAGTCAATGCTGCAATCGGCGTGGTCGGTGGTCGCGACGCCCACCCTGGTGATGGGGTGAAGGACTGGGCGTTGAACCCTGCTTCGGCGCCTTCACCGAATCGATTAGTCAGCACCTCTTCCGATCGGAAGGAAGGCTCAAGACTCACTACAACGAGCTTTTTGCCAGAAATACCCATCATGGTGAGCTATTTCTAACTCTCTTGTGACTATATATCATAGAAACGTCTATATTACGTCGAATTTCTGCTTAATTAGGACTCTATATGGAAGAAACACCGGCGAGGAGCAGGTGGGGACCGAGCCGTGATCTGATCGGAGATCCGCGCGAGTCATGTACAGTCGGCGGGCGATACGTTCTTGGACAGCTTGGACAGCGGCGATGATGATAAAACCGGTAGCTGTTTGATGTCGGAGGTCTTGTTCATACGCGTGAGTGAGCAGGAAGAGGGCTGCGAAGTCGTCCATGTCGGTTACGTCGGTTAATCGCGGAGGTTTCAGGGACGTTTTTGGTAGAATTCATAATCGAAGTCTGACAACTTGTTGTTCTACGGTTTGACACTTCGCAACACTTCCTAAGCCACACTTGATAAACCCTTCAGGCACCCAAGTACCGGAGTGTCAAGTGTCCCGGAAATCCTACGGGAAGTCGTCCACTCTGACTTCGACGTCACGAGTGATAATGGTAATCGATTCTAAGTATTTTGTACGAGCATGTGAGCCCGTAAATCGGACTAGCATATTGAGACTAGTGCTATTTGTAATGATGCGGTGGATTGTATCCGACACAGAACGTGATTATTTTACCCCAGTGTGATGTGAAGTCAAAACCCCGCATTCCGTTGTAGTCGTCTCACGCCGGCCAAACTTCGGTCGAAATTCTTTTTCATCCCAACCCTACCAGACCCCTCGGTCATTCCACGAGATCTCCCACCTCACCTCCTGAACGAAGCCGCGCTCAATCAGCTTGGTGGTCGGCCTGGTTCTCTTTACTCTTATCAGCAATGCGGCGTTTCTCGCTATCGACGACGGGAGTGAATGGAAAAAAAGCGTCACTCATGACGCCAGGGCGGAAGATCGACATTCTTCTGAATACGGACGAGAAGAGAAAGATCCACTCCGCCATGCCTTGGAACAAGGAAGAGCCTCTTTTCGGCTCTGGCGCGTTCAACTCTGTGGGTCGAAGTTTTGGACCTGGAACAGCAGTGCAGTTGGGGCGATCAGCCGACTCGGAAACGCTTCTTGCAATCCAGTGACGAAGAGCTATGGGTCCGCCCGGGGAGGACCGCGCTCTCGTTCACATCGGCAGGGCAGGTACGTCGTACTTACGGACTCCTCGTCAGGCCCGCTTTTCGTGCTCACCACTGGCTGCTATTGGCTCCAGCAGACTACCACGTCTCGGTATTTGCGCATGATCAGGTCATTCAGAACCTCATATACGCCTCGTACGGCCCTAACAGCATCGATAAGGAAATGCAGTACCATTGGCGTAGGACGCCGGACAACTTGTACCACCAGCCCACTCCTGATGGAAGTCTGCTCATGCTCAAGACCGATGAGAAAGAAACATTTCGCTCGTTTATTATATTGAAATACCCGATGTAAGTGATGCCCTCGGACCTTCTCGCTTTCTGCGATGCCGCTGCTTACAGTGTGCATCTGCGTCCCAAGCGTAGCTGTGTTCGAGTCTCAATCGCCGAGCGGTCTGAACCTCTACTCCTCGGACAACCGAAGCCGGCGCTCAGCGCGCTTTATCCGTCTCGCCTAAAGGAGCTTCGAGAACTGTCGACAGGACGAAATTACTTGGGTTGGACGGGTCGGCAACTCCCTATACGCCTTAAGCCACAACACGTTCCCGCTGGTCATCTTCAGTCAGCTGCCAACTTTACCTCGGGAGATCCTCGATACGGACGAGCTTGGAGCCGCTTTACAAACGGTTTGCACGACGTTGGACTGCCTTACGGGGCCGAACCGGACCGAGACAGCGACCATGTCGAGGCTGTCGAGACTCATTGCGGGATCAGAGTCCACCGATCCTGGGCGGTCGGCCGCCATGCCGAGGTTTGATGTTGACGATGAAGACTTTGAAGAAGAGGACCGCCCAGCGTCGTAGTCACCGCCGGTTGTCATCACTCTACCCCGTTAGTCAAATTTATCTTGCTACCCAGCTCTAGACTCATCTCGAACTGGCGACCAACTCGGACGATGGACCATTAGAGGAGCCGACTTGAAGAATCCAATCCCCACGGGATTATTCGGGTTTCTCCTCTTGGTATGGATATTCGCCAAGCGAGTAACAGAGACTTGGAGAAGAAGCCAAGGGAGTTCAGGGCTCTTCGAAAGGGACATGGGACATGAGTAGCCTGCTTTCCCCAAATCAAGGCCGGCCTCCTTGGTCCCGCCGCCCGCCCTTCACCGGAAGAAGTCGGTCAGGCAGTTGTTCCTCAAGAGGTCATTGATTCCAAGCCGGTACCACCTGTCCCTGTTCCAGACCTTGCTGTGGACCTTGGCGAAGGTGACAAGACGGTGATCGTTGACGAGCCCAAGGGTGATGATAACGGAGACGACGCGGAGACGGAGAAGGAAGTTGATCCGAAGAGGCGGAAACGTGGCAAAGGTGGCAAGAAAGTGACAATCGCAGAGAAGTCAAGTTGGACGAACCAACCCTCGATATTTCTTCCGGTGGCACTCCCAACAGCGGCGTTGGTGGCAACGGAAGCGGATATGGGAACGGTATTCTCCGCCCCGGAGTGACCCGTCGGTCGACGTGTTCGCTTTGGGCTGCCTCTTCTACTATACTCTAACGAACGGAGAACATCCGTATGGAGAGCGCTTTGAGAGGGAGGTGAATATCCTTAAGAACGTTAAGAACTTAGATTGGTCAGAACCTCTTGGAGAAGAGGGAACGGAGGCTGGAGATTTGATTACGATGATGCTTGATCCTGACCCTAAAGAAAGGTGAGTTTATACCGCAACGTCTGAAAGGCTGGCCCACTCACGAGTCTCGTTCTTAGACCTGACACGACAGCGTGCCTTATCCACCCATTCTTCTGGACCCCTGCCCGACGACTTGGTTTCTTGCAGGACACATCAGAAGGATTCGAAATCATGTGTCGTGTGCCTAGGGAA
This sequence comes from Tulasnella calospora MUT 4182, assembly GCA_000827465.1. Taxonomy (NCBI): domain Eukaryota; kingdom Fungi; phylum Basidiomycota; class Agaricomycetes; order Cantharellales; family Tulasnellaceae; genus Tulasnella; species Tulasnella calospora. The sequence continues at coordinate 51,929 of KN823062.1, forward strand.
CCTCAGTTGGTGGCGCTGGAGACGGGCGCGCCAGATGTGGTTGGACCGGACTGGCATAAACGCTTGGACAAGGTTTTTGACGACAACTTGGGCAAGTTCCGGAAGTACGATGGCAGGCCCGTTCAAGATTTATTGCGGGTATTGAGGAACAAGGTACGTTGAACTTTGCTGAGGTCGCAAAGTTTAGATGCTGATAGGTTTTTATTCTTCTGCCGCCATAGAAACATCATTACCAGGATTTGCCAGACAACGTCAAGCGCTCTCTGGGTGACCTACCAGAAGGTTTCTTATCTTATTTCACAAAGCGCTTCCTTCGCCTCTTCCTCCACGTTTATGGGGTTGTTTCCGCCGACCCGTTACGTAGAAACGACGCCATGTTCAGGTCTTACTTTGACTCTGGAGGAGACTAAACGACGTTCGCCCTGTCTCTTTAGGTCCGCTCTTCTCTGCCTGGTCTGTCGTTGTTCCATCTATCTCTATTCAGACTTCCTCCACTGCATCCGCGTACTGCTATTTACTCTCGGTATTTTGGAACCTTTTGTATGAGTCATCTAGGCGTACTCTGATTCTCCCAATCGCAATCGTTTTCCTCTCGGTTTCATATTTCAGACTTGCAAAGCATTTCTGATCATATCAATTGCCTAATTTGTATGCGCTCGAATACGAGAAACCAAGGTGATAGACTCGACGATTTGTCGAAGATGGTTAGTCAGGCGTATCCAGCCTCTATTCTCGCAAGATGGTGCTGCGCGTCCTCTCCAAGGAGGTCTGGTACGGAGTTTAGAGGTCCAGGAAAAGGTCTATTATTAGCCACCCGAGATTGCCCACGGTCGATAAATCAACCAATTTTCCTTTTTGAGCCAGCAGTTCTATATCCAAATCTTTGTTTATTCGGCTATTCTGAAAGTCACCGTCAGGTTACAGTCAGGTGATGCCGGGCTTTGTTTTTGCCTGCATATTGTAGACCGCCAATGGCGAGTATGGTCTACCTGGGTGCCAGCGACCGCCCACAGATCCCTTTCAGTCACTCATCACTGCAACCAGATACCCATAAATGTATTTGTGCCCTCGTACATGAACACCTTGGCCATCCATCCAACTCCGTAAAACTGGTAAATGGACGGCATCGGCACTCTCTTGAAAGGGAACGATCTTTTTGTCGTTGTCCGAACCGGCAGAGGAAAGTCGGTCCTGTTACAAGCAACTATGATAGTGGTAAAGCAAAGGTTGAGCTGGCAGCAAAGTTGCACTCGCATTCAAAAGATAAAGCGGCCCAAAGGTGGGGGATCCGGATTCAAATGAGACGATGCAGGGCGGGACATGGATTCGACCTCACGCCCACCCCACGTGGGCCCTTTCAGCGACCATCCCTCCCATTCTCTGCCTAGAAGGTGGTATCCAATTTCTTGGCTCTGTGGTTGAGGTTCTGAAACGTCATGTGGGCATGACGAACCTAAGAGTCCGCCGTACTTCCCGGACTCGCCAGTGGGGAAGCCTGTCATCCTCCCTCTTTGTTCATCCTGCTTCCTTCGGTAGGGAGCTCAGGCTAAACGTCATCGGGAGGGTCGGACTGTATTCAAAATTGCCGTATTGTCCTTCGCTGAAGACGGGAGCACCGATTGGTCGCAACCCCAATACCAGTTTAGGACCTTTAGGTAAGCACGGCGAAGATTTCCTCCTGTCGTTCTTGGCAGCTCTTGATAATCGATAATTTTATTCTACGGTTCCAGCATTGGCTCCGAAACTTTCGATTCACTCATTCTTTATGAATTCGGTGCCTCACGGGCAGAACAGAAAAGACTGAATTCCGCGACGTTTCAATTTGCTTCGAGGTACTTTGGTATTCGTCAATTCCGGACGCTGACCTGGCCCATGAAATTCTCTCTGTTCCTCCTTTTCTAGGCTAGTGCGCCCATCGAGTCCAGAAGGATGGGACGAAGCGGGCTTTATCGACCGTGTTATTTTCCCTAGGACCATCGAAATACAAATGGGGGGCATTGTGTGAAGGGAATCTGGAGAGGCGCACCGGTTGCACTTGGCTCTGGCTCGAGGATCTAAGTCTTGTTCCTGAAAAGGAAGGAGGGCTTCCAGCGGGGATCATTTGACATTTCTACAAATTTTGGGGACTGCTTGCTTATTTTGTCGAGCGGTGATTCGCTCCCTCGCAGAAAGGCTTCTTCCGGATTCGGACTGCAAGGGTAGTGACCAGGACATGATAGGCTACCGGTTATGTGAGCAAATGGAGTGCTGCAAGGGCTGAAGTGATGCCATCTGATTGCCAGAAATTAATCCGGACAATCCGTAGCGTTGCTAACCTGCTATCGCCGCTCTTTGTCGAGAAATCGACCGAACCGTTGAATATCGTAGTTCCACTTCCGACCGGCTGCACCGAGTGTGTGGATAGTTAACGTAGTTTAGTCGAGTCTTGTCACAAGCAACTATGATAGTGGCACAAGCGACGGTCGAGCTGGCAGCAAAGTTGCACTCCCAATCAAAGATACAGCCGCCCGGGGGTTGGGGGGGGGTCGGGATTCAAATGAGACGGTGCACGGCGGGACCCTCTCCTCTCACCGGGACTCGGCACCACGCGCACCCCACGTGGGCCCTTTCTGCAACCTCTTATCCCTCCCAGTCTCTGCCCAGAAGGTGGTACCCAAGTACTTGAATCTGTGCTTGAGGTTCTGAAGAGTTATGTGGGAACCTAAGAGCCCGCCGTACTTCTTGTACTCCATCCGCCAACGCTGCGTACTGTACGCGCATATAGAAGAACAGAATTTCTATATATTTATTAAGGCCAAGGATGAGGAGAGAGGGGAACCATTCAGGGGGTGGGAGTCCGGGCTGTCCGAGCGATCAACCGCCATTCTTGCCTCGCTTATGTAAGAGAATAGTTCAACGTACACTTGAGCACCCGGGTACTTATTCAATCTGAATAGTAGTCGTAGCACGTAACCGGCTGTGATAATCACCCTGAGAACCATCTGTTGTGTATCGCCTGTGACCGTCCGAAAGACCAAAGCGGTCCACAAACACTTTCCATAAACTTGGGACCAGCCTCCCACCTCCGAACCCATCTAGGCCCTTCGCTTTGCTCAGGTCTAAACAAGGCAGGCTGGTTCTTCACGGTGGACTAGCAAAACTATCGTCGCAGCGCCACTCAATCTTTACCGTTGTCTCTTAATGCTTGGAGTGATTCCGACAAAGACCATGTTATCTGCGATCGTAGCGGTGTAAGCACCAGTCCCCGGTTCTAGAAGCGCAATTACACTTCAAGTCACGCCAATACGCAGCCCTAAACCTAGCCGTAGGCATTCTTGATGATGCTGATAGTCGATGCTCCCTTCTTTTGAATGCTTACCACAACGCCGGCTGACAATGGACGAAATGCTTCCTAAACTAAAGGCATATCATATCATTTCTTTGTGGGCAGAAAGAAGCGGAGAGAAACCGTGATGGAAGCCGACAGACCCTTGATGCCGCTTTTTAGGCGGTTTTGGGGACCGTCGCATAACAGGCAAATCCGCCTTATTATTACCGTGTTTCTCCGGGACTCTGCCTTGCCGATTATCGTATAGGAAACCTTAAGATATGTGTTTACTTTACGGGAAGTCATCCACAAAAGGCATATCATATAATTTCCTATCTGCTTGTTGTGAACAGAAAGAAGCGGAGACAACCCGTGATGGCAGCCGACAAACCCTTGATGCCGCGTTTTAGGCGATCTTTCGTGTTAGGAAGGGTGTCGAATCCACCTCCCAAAGCGCGATGCACTCGCATAACAGTCAAATCCGCCTTATTACCGTGCTTCTCTGGACTTCTGCCTGCCGATTAGCATATAGGAAACTTTAGGATATGTGTTTACGTTACGGGAGGTCATCCAATATGGATAAGCCCAGCCCTCCTCCTTATTTCTTCCTCTTCATTTTATTCCATTCCTCCCTTGGTACTTGCGTACCACATGCGGAGGAACACGGAAAATTCATTCTAAGCTAGAGATGCAAGGAGCATGCACTATCCATGTCATGACATGCGTTGGCGAGCTTTTCATAACTACTGCACCCTTCCGGCGTCCCGCGGCTAAACCTTACTAAAAATTCAAAATACTACCCCTACTGCGAGGTTCAGCGCTGCGTATTCGCGTCACTTGAAGAGCAATTGCTCTTGTAGAATTGGGGACTGGCGCTTGCGCCGTACGATCACAAATAATCTGGTCTTGTCGGAATCACTCCAAGCATTAAGAGACAACGGTAAAGATTGAGTGGCGCTGCGGCATGGAAAAATACCTCTCAACCAAAGTTATGCTCGTCCACGGCGGAGAACCAGCCTGCCTTGTTCAAACCTGACCAAAGCGAAGGGTCCGGGCGAGTCCCGAGCCGGGACTGGATAGGAGTCTGTTTTTGGACCCTCAAGTAAGCACAGCGAGGATTTCCTCTAGTCGTTCTTGGCAGCGTCTGATAATCTATAATTTTATTCTACGGTTCTAGCATTGGCTCCGAAGCTTTCGATTCACTCATTCTTTATGAATTCGGTGCCTCACGGCCAGAACACCAAAGGCTGCATTCCGCGACGTTTCAACTCGCTTCGAGATACTTTGGTATTGGTCAATTCCGTATGCTGACCTGGCCCTTGAAATTTTATCTGTTGCTCCTTTTCTAGGCTAGTGCGCCCATCGACTCCAGAACGGACGTGCACTCAGGGACGGGACGACGCGGGCTTTATCGGTCATATTATTTTCCCTAGGACCATCGAAATACAATTCGGGGGCATAGTGTGGAGGGAATCCGGAGAGGCGCGCCTGTTGCACGTGGGCCTGGTTCGACCTAGGGGTGTCTCCCGAAAAGGAGGGGCGGAAGCTTCTGACGGAGATAATTTGATATTTCTCTCAAGTTTGGGGACGGCTTGCTTATGTTTGTCGAGCGGTGATTGGCTCCCTTGCAACTGTTTTCTTTGTCCCGGATTCAGAATACACGTGTAGGGACCAGGATAGATAGGCCACCAGTTATGTGAGCAAATTCCCCCAGGAAGCGCCGCAAAAGCTTAAGCGAGACAATTTGATTGCCAGAAATTAACCCGGACAATCCATACCGCTGCTCACCTGCAGGCACCGCTCTTTGTCGAGAAATCGACCAAACCGTTGAAGATCGTAGGCCCACTTCCGACCGGCTGCACCGAGCGTGTGAATAGTTAACGTAGTTTAGTCGATAATTTGCTTGAGAATAACCAAATTTTGTCACAAAACAGGTGTCCATGAAGGACGCTTCCAAAGTGAAGTGTCTTCGTCTCAGTATATCATCGGCACTCTCGGGTAGTGTTTCTGCACCTCACGGACCTCTCTTCATACTTTGCCTCTCACCTCTTCTCATCTCAAGGACCTCGCTTCTCTGTTGGACATGCGTACGCTGGAGGATCTGCGACGGGAAGACCCCCTTTTGCTCCCCAATATTAGCGATCAGGCATTTCGCAAAGACAGTAGCGTAAAGGAGATGATCTGGTTTATTGCGTGAGCCCTATCACCGGAATGCCAGTTAACACTCCCACTTTCATTGCTGAGTGCATCTCATGTCCAACGGTGGGGAGTAGAGGCGCGCTGAGACAGGCGTCACCGCAACCGCTTACTGTTCAGCAGATTTGCTCATCCATCGAAGAGCAGCAGCCATGGAGGATAGAAGAGTGTCGGGGAACAAACAAGTGGGTTTCCGCTGAGGTAAAACCGACTTCGTCCAGATGGCCTACAATGCCCCCGACTAACACATCCGCTTAGAATAATATCCGATGGATTTTGTCGTGTTCCCCGGCCTTTGAATGCGTCGCTGGATCTCCCGGCTGCTGGCGCATGACTGGAAGCGCCCCTGTTCGAACACCAGACATGTTAACCCCGCCACAAGTCGCATCGATGTCGGCAATGACAGAGGAGGAGAAGCAAGCATGTTTGTGAGACTTCTTCCTCAGGATCTCTTGCCAATGAGCTAATAGTCTGGAAAGGGCTTGGTCGGACGACTTGTTTGCTCCGTTCTAGCGCCTACAGTGACCTGCCGGGACCAACTCTGCGTTGCGTTCTGGGGCAAAACTTAGAAGGTCTACCTTGTCACGCATCTTGTTCGTTACTTACGAACAGACCAGAATAGTGGTCCAAGTATTTTGGACCTGGCTTTTTGAATAAACACACTCATAGTAGAACAGAGAACCTTTGCCAGCAATACCTAAAATTTGATTGCAGACGAATGGGCTGGGTTTCTCTTCATGGCCTTATGTGAAGATCCGAACGCTTGGCACCAATGTCGGTCGGCGGCGTTGAGACGACGGGGTGATAGAAAGTGCCCTTTTTTGGTCCATTGACGGCAGAGAGGGTGCGCGCAGCAGAAGAAAAGAGCTCCTTTAAGCTCGTCAGGAACTCGTCACCTCACACGTTGCCACCTGATTGCCGCCAGGGTCCCGGACAATGCCAGCCGACACGCCGTCGCCGTCAACAGCAGTGACGAGAGTACAAGGAGCGGTCGGAGCTGCCCTAGCACACGTCCCGGATGCATTGTTTTCATAATATGATGAGGGGTGCCTGAAGCAGTAGGCTCACGGATGTAAGCCCCTTAGCTCCGGCGCGAGCTCCTCCGCTGGGATCGGCTTAGGACAAGGTGCATGCCGCGATTTGGGGGGTGACTTTACCCCCTCACTTCTCACCCATTTCAGCTCCACTAGTCGCGATATCTGGTAGATAGGTAGCATAAAGGTAGCAAAAAAGGATGGTGCTAGCGAATTAGTGATAAATGCCGTGGTTCGTGTGTCGCGCAGGCGGCTTTCGGGGGGAGGGATGAGAAGTCTCGCGTCGGAAAGAAACAGGTAAATTGCTATTCGGCTTTTGTGCTATGGACACCAAATTTGAACATAAGTCTTAGTATCAACTGCAGATGCGTCCTGTAAATTTTGGCGGTCATCGAGGCTCTGGGCGGACTTCGACGATCGCATTTGCTTCCGTTCTCGACGAGTGAGAGCGCGTCAGCAGTGCCTGCCGCCCTGGCCGGCTCAAACCTCCTCCGTTTCAGTCTAGTCTGCAACTTACATGTCAAAAACGCAAGAATCAAACATTCCAACATTATTTTTCGCGCGGAAGGCTTGATTACGGGTTCCGCCAAGTTATCGCGGCACTTGGGTTGTCGGGTGTACCAGAGGTTATAGATGTCTGAAGGGCCGAAGGGAATCTGCTGATCATTATGGCGAGAGATGAATTTACCGGCTGCGAGTGATACCCGGGGGTTGGAGCTTGAGAAGAGGTAGTGAAGCAGTTGTTTCAATGGCATTGCCAGGTAGAGGATGAGAGACGTTATAAGGTGAGTCCGAGCCATAACGTTCTTGGGGTCAAGGCATGCCGTTTTGACGTCTTCCGGTAGTATGGAGTCCCAGAACTCGTTATTGTAGTCGAGCTTTTTGTCGGCCATGGAGGAAAGGGGGGTCGTTGTAGTCAAGCAGCTCTTCACTAGCGTGGGAGCACGGTGTGGCGCTCACCCCTCGAAGGGATTGTACCCGCAGAATATCCTCAGATAATTATTTTCGAGCCACAAAAATTGGCATGGAAGTCCGAATTGTTGTATCCTACCTAAATCCGAGCTCTCCCCCTCATTGTTGTGTGAGGGGGGAAAGTTATAATGGAAAATCTGGATGCTTGAGGTGGCAACGCCTTGGTGCACCGCTATCGGCATCATTTCTCCATTCTTATGCTTTCATATGTTGCAGAACTGCTGGAAAATGGATTGAATACAGTTTATATTAATTTTTTAAGGTAGAATAGGAGAGTGGTGAAGGAGGAAAATGGGGTGGAAATGACCCCCTCGAAGCGGGCACCTTGTCCTAAGCCCCTTCTAGCGAAGGTGCTCCGCCTCCGGAGCAGGGGCTTACGTGTGAACCTACTGAAGCATCGTACAGCCGTTTTCATATTTGTTTGCCAGATCGAACATTCTACTCTTTACATATTCCATCGCGCCGCTTGCAAAGTGCGCGACGCATAACTTGTGTATTTCACCCCCAAAATGTCTAAAACCTGGTATATGTACCCTATAAGGACAGAAAAAGAGCACCAAACTATTTGTACCGCTGAATTTTGTTATCTTCGTGTGTCCTCAGCTTCCGCCTTTGAGTGTATGCGCGATGATCTGAGGGCCAAATTCACTTTCTATAACTCTTCGCTTGCACGATATCTTCTCTCTAGCTCTATTTCGAGCGCCCGAATTACTTTGTAGTACGTTTTCTCGTGCATTAACGAGTCCGATGAAGCGACCCCTTCCCCTTCTGAAATCATCGCTTACACCTCCGCCCAGCGGTGGAAGCTGAGCTCACAGAAATGCATGTGATCGGAAATGTTGATTACTCGTTTTCAAGCACCTTCAGCGGTAAATATACTTGCTTTCTGCTTTTAGTATCGATTTTACTATGGAGTGGAGCCTTTCAGCCTTTGCAATGTGAGAGGCGAAGCTGTGAGAGTGCCCTAAGGTCTCAACCAGTATGCATTTGCTTTAGAAAGCGACTGACAGTGTCAGAAGCTTGCGGTTTGTGCTGACGCTTGAGTTTTCACCGGGCGGGTCCAGCGTTGCTGGCTGTAAGTGCCCAATTGTGACAATGCCAATTGGACTATGCATCCAGACCCGAATAGGGCTGTATGAATATACCTCTAGATGAGTATATTATACATCACTTCCACACAAAGAGGTGTCAGATGATGCTACGGACTGTTTGCCGGGGGGAGAGTTAGGGATTGGGAGAGCTAGAAAGAGGGCGCCTTACACCCCATTTTATCAATCATCACGGAAATCCGACGTTACTCTGTAGTACTAGCAAGTCGATATAGTGATAATAGTATCATAGTAACCCCCCCTATTTCCTAGCTATAATATCCCCGACTGATAATTGATAGGTATAATAGTCCTCACAGCGACTATGATAGGTCTACCATACTGCATTGCGAGCGCTATGATAATGCTCCATAGCTGCCGCTGCCGACAAGCTTGTACAATGCATTAGCGACGTACTGAAGTGATCACAGTACGGCAACCCGACCATTTGATGGGGTATATGACAATTGGGATTCATTTATGGAAGTGTGAGAGTACATTCCCATAGATAATAAACGAAATTATGAACTCAGATGAATGGTACTCGTTGGAGCAGATGTGAACGGATGAATAAAAGAAAAGTACTAGGCTAAAATGTGAACGGAAATGATACGAAAAGGGTATCAGGTGGCAACTTCGCAAGAGCATGGATTCTGATCGGCAAACGTGAGCATGGTGCCAGAGAAACCAATTCGGAAGGGGCTTACTTCCTCAGATAATCAAGATAACGCTTCAGCTTCAGCCTCCGCAAACACGTCGTCGTCGATAGATACATTAGCTTGATCCGGAAGTGCCGACCCAGAAGACAACCTACCCGACCAAAAGAAGAGGTGAGTGAGTGAACATGATACAAACAACCGTACTTACCAAGCATTTTCCCAGAGCGAGACCTGGAGCTTCGAAAGAGCTGCAGGGGCCTTCTCCTTAAACTTGAACAAGTTGGCCAGGTGGTCTCGATAGACCGGTGCATATTTGTCGTGACTGAACTTATTCTTTGCAGCTTCATTCTTGCCAGTGGACCAGTCATCGAGAACAGAATAAACCTAAGCACAAAATTTAGTGAGGGTCTACAACAGCCAAAGTCACTAGGCACGTACCGCTGTGGCCATAAGGGCAATAACCGGAAGCGGCATGGGATTCCATGGAGCAGGATTCGCTATAGCGTCGCTCTTCCGTTTACCTTCAAAGAACAAGGTGTTGATCATAATTTGAAATATAGGATTTGCATAAGGCCGCTTGTACTGTAACGCAAATAATGGTCAAAGTTACAATTCGAACGCCGGAACCAAGATGAGAACAGACCTGATCAGTGTTACCAAAGACAAAGGTGATCTTGTTCTTCAGACCCTCAACAAGAGCAACGATTTCGGCTGAGCTCATGGTGGAACTGATGCCATAGTGCATGGCTGCCTTGGCGAGGGCAGCATTGCGAACCTCCTGGCGTACTTGTGAAAGCTTCTGGCGGAGCTAGAAGAAAACCACTGTTGCAGACTGTACAACCGCTCGTCAAATTAAAACACACTTACAATAGTTAGTATGAGTCCGCGATAGCTATTTGACTTGAGAAACCGTTTGTGGTGGAGGGTGGCTTGAACATCGGCGCAGGCCGCAAGAAAGGTTGCCTTGCATGTTTCAGTAAATATTGTACGTTCGGGGAAAGCATCTTTGACGAAGAGCTCTAGGCGTGTATCTGAAGCTGAAGCCTTGAGCAATCCAAAGGTTGATGGGGTTTGGTCACCCATTCTTGGTCGGCGAGGATTGGCGACGGACTTGAGGGGAGTCCTTGGAGGTGAAGCAGTGTTGGACAGAGGTGAGGACGACGATGCTGTTGCGGTTTTGACAGGAGTTGTCAGGCCATCAGAAGATACATTACTGCTTTGGCTCGTAATATTCTGGTTAGCTGGGATCTTCCTTGCTGGGAGCTTGCTGGAAATGGTCGTTGCGGTGGCATCGGCAAACTGAGGGGTATTGCTAATGTGAAACCGAATATAAAATAATAATAAAAATGGACTACCTTGACGCCGACAGACTTTCCCTTTTTAGAGACATAGCGGCGTGGGCTATTGGCTGGGTCGTCTTCATCTGAATCGACATTGTCTAGACCAGCCGCACCGTCAGAGTCAATACTGTCTTCTAGAAAAATGTTCGTTAAATCCTTGGTAAAATATATCAAGCAGCAGTCAACTGACCAATATTTTGGCTTTTATAAAGCCGAGGGCGGTGGATAGCTTCGAGTTCTTCTTCGCCGTCGTCGGATGCATCGACGGCAAAGTCAAGGGCCTCGTGATGGCCGGTGTTGTCCGCTGGAGACCAGAGTTAGTACACATTACCCATAGGAAGACAAAGGTAAGCATTTACCATGTCCATTATTCGTTCCAAACCAGTCATCTTCACCTGAGTCCGCTCCACTCTCAGTCCCAGCTGTAAGCCTGGCGGCATTCTCTTCAGCAGCGGCCAAGGTTGCTTGACCTGGAGCCAAATACTACATTAATAAGGGAAACCCGTGCTTCGGAACTGAGGAATATTGCACTGACGTTTCTCTTTGGCAGTAGTTACCTTGGCGGTCTTGCTAGTCTTGCGTGTCTTGGCTGGTGGACGGTCGTCATCCTCCGAGTTGAAATCCTCCCGACTGGATGCAGCCCGAGTTCTTGCCACAGGAGCACGGCTGTCGGTCCGTCGTGGATGAGGGGACACGGTAGAAGCACCGTAGTTGCGTTTCTGGGCAGAGGTGAGGTTCGAGTTGCGGCCGGTGTTGGCACGCTGGGTTGCAGAGGATGATGGTGCGGAGGCACCTTTGCTGTTAGAAGGACGCAAAGACGGCTGAACAGTAACGATGGCCTTAGGCATGCTGGTGGTGGGGGAAGAGAAAATACAGGCAAGTCAAAGACTGGAAAAAAAGAGCGAGGAAATGGGGGGAACGCGAGGGGAAGGAGTAGAGAGTGGTTGAAAAAAAAATTTGATGGCGGACCTGATGCCCAACATTTGTTTTCCCGGTGGCTACAACATGTTTGTCATCTTCCAGCGCCTCTACAGTCATATTGCAAACTGGTCCAGGCACGCTATCGTTGTTCTTTACCTCTCGGTAATGGCTCTCACCCATGTCTGCCGTTCTTGTCTCCGTACATTCAAATCGGAGGGCCGCTACCATAGTCATATTCGCCAAGCAACTCGATGTTCATGGATCATGGAGACGATGGAGAACGGAGAAGTCAGTGCCACCAGAACAAACCTACATGAGATAGATGAGCAAGAGAGCGACCCACCATCCGAAGACGAGTATCAACTCGGAGACCCGTTCAGTGTTGAAGACATGGGAGCTGAGTTTGTATTTAGTCAACCGACCGCACAAGCTTCAGCGCTCCCTACCCCCCGCGAGCAAGCGCAAAACCCGGTGGACGGTATCCCAGCATTCCAAGACGAAGACGTGGAGCCGAGAAGACTTGTAGCACCTGTGCGAGAGGTCTTTGAAGGAGCTGGGGAGGTCCTTTCGCAGAATCCATCTCAGTACGAATCATGGAAGAGAATGTCCATGAAGGGAAGCTCACCATATGAACCGTTCAAGAGCCACATCGATTATAGTGTTGCTAAATGGGCGAAGGAGCTTGGGCCCGGAGATACAGCACTTTCAAAGCTTCTCGAGATTCCCGGAGTAAGTCAGCACTCCACTATGCTAAAATCGGAAACGTACCTGAGGTCGACTTGACAGGTCGTCGAAGCCCTCGGCTTATCCTGGCGAAATTCACGCCAGTTGAACCAGATAATCGATCATCACCTACCAAATCTGGCATCGTGGATGCAGTTGGAGTTTAAACTCGAAGGGACGGAGCAGGTTATCGAGTGCTTTTATCGGGACCCATTGGAATGTATCGAGTCTCTTTATGGGAATCCAGCGTGGGCGGACGTCCTTCACATTGCTCCTGAGCGACACTACACCGATGAGACGATGGCAACAAGGATGTACAATGAAATGTATACTGGAAACTGGTGGTGGAGACAGCAGGTTAGTCCAGCCACTTAGAGATTATTGGAGACTGACTCACAGCTCATGATGTACCAGGCAAAGCTGGGGGCTGGAGCCACCGTCGTCCCCGTGATTGTTAGCTCTGACAAGACATCACTGAAGGTTCTAAGCACCGGAAAGGAAGCATACCCGGCGTACCTCACGATCGGGAACATCCCAAAGTCGATTAGACGAAAACCCTCGATGCACGCCCAACTCCTTTTTGCCTATCTACCAACAGATCAGTTCACGGGTACAACCCTCTCAAAAGAGCAAATACGCTTAGCCAAAAACCGTGCCTTCCACTTTGCCATGAAACGTATCTTTGAGACGTTGAAGAGTGCCGGAAAAGATGGGGTGGAGCTGGAGAGTGGGGATGGGAAGGTTCGACACTGCTATCCCATTTTGGCCGTCTATGTCGCCGACTATCCAGAACAGTGTCTCGTGACTTGCACACGTTACACACATTGCCCTCTATGCCATGTGGATCCGGGACAGCTAGGAGAGTATGGGGAGTCAGAGAAGCGGAGTCAGAAGGAGACGATGCGAAAATTGGATGAAGCCAGTCTCGCCGCCACAAAGGCTGTCGCAAACAGTATCCTGAGAGAAGCGGGCATTACCGACACCCCAGACCCCTTCTTCTCAGACCTACCCTTCACCAACATCAATCGCGCGATAACCCCCGACATACTTCATCAACTCTACCAAGGCCTCATCAAACACCTTACGGGGTGGATCGGTCGCATCATCGGTCCCAAGGAACTTGACCTCCGCTTCGCTCGGCTCCCACCTAACCATGCACTGAGAATCTTCAAAGACGGTATCAGTGCATTCTCTCGACTGTCTGGCAATGAACACCGCCAAATCGCAAAGCAGCTGCTCGGCTGTATTGTAGGCCGTGCACCTCCTCGCATCGTTCGCGCATCACGTGCATTACTCGACTTCCTATACATCGCGCAGTTTGAGACCCACACCACCCGGTCCCTGGAGAAGCTGGAGCATGCGCTGAAGGATTTCCATGAGAACAAGCAAGCATTCGTGGATACAAATGCCCGAGAGGGTAAGCACCTTGCATCTTTTGCAGTCTACTCGTGTGCGACGCATTTGTTAACTCCGTTGGTGTCACGGTCGTCTCTAGCGGAAGACTTTGACTTCCCAAAGCTCCATAGTCTTCTTCATTATGCGCCCCAAATCCGCGAGTTTGGGACGACTGACAACTACAACACCGAGAATACCGAACGTCTGCATATTGACCTGGCCAAGGATGCGTACAGAGCCACCAATCGTAAAGACATCCTGCCTCAAATGGTGCTCTGGCTTGAACGGAAGGAGAAGATTTTCGCATTTTCCTCCTATATCGAATGGCGCCTTGGTGTCGCAGCAACTAGAGCAGTTCAAAAGAAGGTGTCTGCCAAAACATATACCGACTACCACTGGATTACGCTCTCGAAAACACCTTCGGTAAAGCACGCCACGCTTGCCCAAATAGCACAGACCCATGGAGCACCCAATCTCCAACACGCTTTGGAATCGTTTGTCTCCATGAGACAACGATATCTTGGTGTTCCTCGTACCCCACTCCCTTCATCTCTCATCCTTTCCATATGGTACCATTTCAAAATCAGTAATCTCCATCTTGACCAGCTCGCCATCCTTGACAACTCGGATGAATCAGTTCATGCATCGCCGAGGAGAACTCCTCAGCGGTCCCAGAAAGTTCTACCTGCCCGTTTTGACACGGTTCTTGTCAACGAGATGTGGGACGGTCGTGATGTGGGGCTTCGAGGTATGTGGAGCTCGTTTGTTAACCGGTCTTGACACACAATTTTCAATGTGATATCACTCTCCGCCTAGGGTATCGCATCGCCCGAGTTCGAGCCGTCTTTGCACTACAGTCAGAGGTCACCGAAGCAGTTTTTGGATCTGCGGACACAGTTCACACTGCGTGACCCCGACGTGGTACTGGGCCCCAGAAAACCTAGTAATCCACAGAATGGAAAACCTGAATTGCGTGCAAGGAACTCATCGGATTTTCTGACCTCATTTTTCGGTCCAGGTTTGCGCCAATTTTTCCCAGTTCAAAAATCCTGGTTATATAACCGGACCGCGGACCCGGTCCCAGCTACTGAACTCGGAACAACGCTGGGGCGACGCCGTTCAGAATAGAAAGGAACATGTTTTGTATTAGAGGAAATAAAACTAGGGTAATGAAAAGAAGGGGCCTGACTGCTACTTGGGATTGCAGCGACGGATCTGATGAGGAGGAAGCGGGTTTCTTACAGCAGCCGTTCAGAATGCGATAGGAACGATACTCGTCATGAAGTTGAGGAGCGTCGGATTTTCGCTACGTCGGGAGAAGAACTATAAACCGAGTTCCAGCGTTTGAATTTGTTGCGCAGAGCATACAGGTTCCTGTTAAGGGGTCGTGCCATTTCCGACGTCAGTCCAAACCGCAGCTTGGCGCATACAATTTTGCCAGCGTCCTGGACACGACTCACAAACTTGATTGCCACCGGCTGGTTGTTCAGCAAGTTGATCTGAGAGAGTTGAAGAGAAGAACGAGTGAGCCGAAACTGGACGAGGTTCAGAGAGACGCCAGTCCAGACTAAGACGCACGCCTTCAAAAACGACACCACACCCGAATCTTGAGAGCGCGAAGAAGCTTGAGGTTGAGGGACCGAAGAGACGTCCACGTACGCGGACGCATACGAAAAATCCTTGATCAAGCTTAAGATGTCGGGTTGATCTAGAAATCCGTGGCCAAAGAAAGGAAAGGAAAACCACCGACGTCGTCAGGGAAACCCGCTCGTAGACACTTTAATAATGGCTCTTTCAACGCCATGGACCTTGGCATCCCAAACCGGTCGGTACACATTGAGGCTTCGCTTGCTGTTGCTGCTGAGCTTGTGGCTGAGGCGGGGGGGCCTCCACAGTTGCCACCAAACTTGGCCTCAAGATAAACGGCCGTGAATACGACAGGTGAGGAGATTGAGGTTGCTTGAGCGCGTTCAGCTGTGGACGCGAAGACAGGTATGGTGAGCTTGTTGGTGTTGATGGCACGGCATCTGGATAGCGGGAGGACGGAAACGAGGTGCGCGGCGGGTGTGGTGGTATCGAGTGAGAACGGAGAGAGCGAGAGAGAGAGAGAGAGAGAGCTGGAAAACGTGAGGGCGGACTGAATTGAGGTCGAAATGGGCGGACACGCTACCAAAAGCGGTGCCGATGGAGTTCGCTGCAGGCCCTGACGGCGGTACGGGAGGAACGGTTGTGCAGTTGAAAGTAGGATGAGGAGGCCATCGGCGTCCACGAGTTCAGCTCCCACGTCGAACTTATGTTTGACTTAACTTCCAACACTTTCCTTTTAGCCTTCAGTCCCAAGTCCAAGTTTTCAAACTGGGGTTCAAAGTTTTGACTTGTCAGCCGATCCTCGTCCTAAGCCAATCTGGGTTGAAAACTCGGATAAATCAGCGACCGGGTCCAGACCCGGGACCTAGTACCCGGGCGGGGGCACACAGTGTCAGCAATTAGCGTACGTCGAGTGGTACAGTCGACTCACAACACCAGGCTCTACCCATGGGATGTACTCAATACAACCTTCGACCAATATCAGAGGACAACGCGATGCCGCTGTAATCGAACTTGGCCAGATCCGTCAGAGCGTACATTTATTCCCCAAGTTCCCCAAGGAGGTACTGAAGGACCGTCAGGTTCTGGAGTGGACTTCTGACACGGTGCTAGATCAATGCTCCGACTTCTTTGTAAATAGACACCTTAGTAGGCACTCATTCCAAATGCTTAACTGAGAATTGGAATGAGCCAAAGCGGGCTCGAGCTTGAAGATCGGGAGTGTGCTCACGAGTGAAAGTGACGTCAATTGTTGGATTCGATTATCTACTTTTTGACATTGAATTGCGTCATCGATTCTCCATTAGTTACCGGACTCATGTCACGTTAATTACTCACAAGAAAACCTCCGGTATTCTCATCGAAAGCATTCCCCCTTCTATTTCAGTTTGCTTGTCGATATATGACAGAGTTCTTGCAAGCACGGGCAATTTGTGCGCTATGTAGGTCGCACTGGGCACTATCTAAGCTATATTTCCTATATGTACAAAGAAGCACCACACAGTGCTATCAAATACTAGATACGAAGTCTTGGCACTATTCCGTTGGGCGGATTTTCCTGATGAATCGAGCTTTAGATTTATGTACATAGAGCACCTCTGCCAGTTTTCAGACCTGTCGGGGATTAAATGAACAAGCTATGGGTCGCACAACTCCGAGGGGCTGCGATGGGAAAAAACGTAGAATGTTCGATTTGGCAAACAAATATGAAAACGGCTGTAAGCCACAACACGTTCCCGGTCGTGATCTTCAGCTCCCAACGTTACCTACCATCGATTCTGAACATGGAGAGGCTCAAGAGATCCTCGATAGGGACGAGCTTGGAGCCGCTTTACAAACGGTTTCCACGACGTTACCAGACCCCGGACCTAGACAGCGACCATGTTGAGGCTGTCAAGACTCATCGAGGGATCAGAGTCCACCGATCCTATTCGTTCGGCCGTCATGCCGAGGGTTGACGTTGACGATGACGACTTTGAAGAAGAGGACCGTTCCAAGAACGTGCGGTCGCTGTGAAGTGACTGCTTCAACACTGCGTGACCCTAGCCACCCGAGAGGTCAACATCCTTCAAGAGTCCGACGACTACCCCAACGTCATTCGCTACTACTTCAAAGAAAACAAAGACAACTTCCTCTACATCGCCCTCGAACTCTGTCCCGCCTCCTTATCCGACATCATTGAAGCCCCCCAAAAGCACCCTGAAATTAGCGCAACGCCCAACCCGAAGCGAGCGTTGATGCAAGTGACCAACGGATTGAAACAACTTCATTCTCTCAAGATCGTCCATCGCGACATCAAAACTCACAATATCCTTATTTCCAAACCTAACAACTCTGGGTCAAGCGGGCGGAGCTTGGCAACTTCACAATACCGCATGCACATTTTGGACTTTGGGCTGTGTCGGAAGTTGGAGTCGGATCAGACGAGCTTCTTGCCGACGGTGCATTCTGGAGGTGGGATGGCGGCTGGTACAGTGGGCTGGCGCGCTCCCGAGAGTCTGAGAGGGGAAGTCAAGTTGGGCGAACCAGCCCTCGATATTTCGTCCGATGGCACTCCCAACAGCAGCGTTGGTGGTAATGGAAGCGGATCTGGGAACGGTGTCCTCCACCCCGGAGTGACCCGTCTCACCAAATCCGTCGACGTCTTCGCTTTGGGCTGCCTCTTCTATTATACCCCTGCCCGACGACTTGGTTTCTTGCAAGACTCATCAGATCGATTCGAAATCATGTGCCGTGAGCCTAGGGAACCTCAGCTGATGGCACTTGACACGGGCGCGTCAGATGTGGTTGGACCGGACTGGCATAGACGCTTGGATAAGGTGTCTGACTACAACTTGGGCAAGTTCCGAAAGTACGATGGCAGGCCCGTTCAAGATTTGCTGCGGGCATTGAGGTACCAGGTACATTTCACCTAGTTCGTCTCATAAGCTTCAGGCACTGACTAGACTCTATTTTCTTGCTATCGTAGAAGCATCACTACCAGGATCTACCAGAAAAGGTTAAGCGCTCTCTAGGCGTCCTACCAGAGGGTTTCTTATCGTATTTCACTGAGCGCTTCCCTCGCCTATTCCTCCACGTTTATGGGGTTGTTTCCGCCGACCCGCTACTTAGAAACGACGCCATGTTCAGGTCCTATTTTGACTCTGGAGGAGACTAAATGAATCGTCCTGTCTCTTTAGGTCCGCTCTCTTCGCCTGGTTTGTCGTTGTTCCAGCTATCTCTATTCAGATTTCCTCCACTGCATCCGCGTACTGCTGTTTACTCTCGGTATTTTTAAAACCTTTTGTATTAGTCGTCCATGTGTACTCTGATTCTCCCAATCGCAATCGTTTTTTCTCCCGGGTTCATACTTCAGACTCGCAACGGATTTCAGATGATATCCAATGGCCTAATCTTTATGTGCTCGAATACGAGGAATCAAGATGACAGACGCGATGATTTGTCGAAGGTGGTATCCAAGTACTTGACTCTGCTTGAGGTCTTATGTGGGCATAACGAACCAAGAGTCCGCCGTACATCCTGGACTCGCCAGTGGGGTAGTCTGTCATCCTCCCTCTTTCCCTGCTTCCTTTGATGGAAGGGAGCTCGACCGAGGCTAAACGTGCTGAAATGTGCTTGGGAGGGTCGGACTAACCTGGTGTCCAAAATTGCCGTATTGTCTTTAGCTCTGGGCTGACGACGGGGGCACCGATTGATCTCGACTTCGATACTAGTATGTGACCTTTAAGCAGGGTGTGTTCGGGCCGTGAGGCCCTGAATTCATAAAGAATGAATGAACCGAAAGCTTCGGAGTCAGTGCCGGAACCGGAGAGTGAGACCACAGCTTCTCAGGGGCTGCCAGGAGCGACCGGAGGAGACGGCTACGGTGCAGCCTCGGCGTTGACTAGGGACTGTATTTCATGGCGTTTCGAAGGTTGCTTTAAGGTACTTTGGTGTTGGTTGATTCCGTATGCTGACCTGGCCCATGAAATTTTCTCTGTTTCTCCTTTCTAGGCTAGTGCACCCATCGAGTCCAGAACGGAGGTGTACTGACGGATGGGACAAAGTGGGCTTGATCGGTTGTATTATTTGCCCTCGGACCATCGAAATACAATTGGGGGGGGGGGGCATATTGCGAAGGGAATCCGGAGAGGCGCACCTGATGCACATGGTTCTGGTTCGACGAACCAGGGAATATTCCCAAAAAAGAAGGAGAGGAAGGGTTTGACGGGGATATTTCTCTAAGGTTTTGGGACGGTTTGTTTATGTTTATCGGGGCAACATGCTCTTTCTTCCGGATTCTGAATCGAAGGGACCAGGACACGATCGGCTGCCAGTTATGTGGGCAAATGGAGCGTTGCGAACGCTGAAGCGATACCATTTGATTGCCAGAAAGTAACCCGGACGGTCCATAGCCTTGCTAACCTGCTAGCGCCGAGTGCTCTTTGCCGAGAAATCGACAGAACCGCGGAATATCGTAGCCCTACTTTCGATCGACTGCACCGAGTGTGTGGATAGTTAACTTAGTTTAGTCGATAATTTGCTTGAGAATGGCCAATTCTTGGCTCAAAGCAGGTGTCCATGGAGGACGTTTCCAAGGTGGAGTGTCTTCGTCTGAGTATATTATCGACACTCTCGGGAACTGTTTCTGCCCTTCACGGACCTCTCGTTATACTTTGCCTCTCATCGCTTCTCATCTCGCTTCTCTCTTGGACATGCGCACTCTAGACGATCTGCGACGGGAAGACCCCCTTTTGCTTCCCGGTATTAGTGATCAAATATTTCGCAAAGACAGTAGCGTAAAGGAGATGATCTGGTTCATTGCGTGAGTCCTATCATCGAAATGCCAGTTGACACCCGCGTTTCCATTGTTGAGTGCACCTCATGTCTAACGGCGGGAAATAGAGGTGCGCTAAGACAGGCGTCACCGCAACCGCTTACAGTTCACCAGATTTGCTCATCCATCGAAGAGCACCAGCCATGGAGGATAGAAGAGTGTCGGGGAACAAACAAGTGGGTTTCCGCTGAGGTAAAACCGACTTCGTCCAGAAGGCCTACAATGCCCCCGACTAACACATCCGCTTAGAGCAATATCCGATGGATTTTGTCGTGTTCCCCGGCCTTTGAATGCGTTGCTGGATCTCCCGGTTGCTGGCGCATGACTGGAAGCCCCCTTGTCCGAACACCTGATATGTTAAGCCCGCCACAAGTCGCATCGATGTCAGTAATGACAGAGGAGGAGAAGCAAGCATGTTTGTGAGACTTCTTCTTAGGATCTCTCGCCAACGAGCTAATAGCCTGGATAGGGCTTGGTCGGACGACTTGTTTGCTCCGTTCTAGAATCTACAGTGACCTGCCGCGACCAGCCCTGCGTTGCGATCTGGGGCAAAGCTTAGAAGGTCCACCTTGTCATCTCGTCCGTTCACTTACGAACTGACCAGAATAGTGGTCCAAGTGTTTCGAACCTGTCTTGTTGGATAGACACTCTCATACTACAATAGAGAACCTTGTGAGCAATACCTAAAATTTGATTGCGGACGAATGGCCTGGGTTTCTTTTCATGACCTTACGTGAAGACCCGAACGCTGGGCACGAACGTCGGTCAGTGGCGTTGAGACGACGAGGTGACAGAAAATGTTCTTTTCTGACTCATTGACGGTAAAGAAAGGTCCGAGGGTGCGCGCAGCAGAAGAAAAGAGCTCCTTAAGGCCGTCGTAGGTCGTCGCCTCGGGCGATGCGACCTGATCGCCGCCAGGGTCCCGGACAGCCCCAGCCGACACACCCTCGCCGCCTACAGCGGAGGCAAGGGTACAAGGAGCGGTTGCAGCTGCTCGAGCACACATCCCGGATGTATCGTCTTCGTAATATAACGAGGGTACCCCAAACAGCTGAAGGCGACTTCCAATCGCGAATATCTGTAGCGTAACATACTGTATTATCATCGAATTTTATTGAATTAATGTATATTCAGCTAGAGTGATAATTATGAAGACTATGCATCCGGGACGTGTTCTCAGACATATCCTTGTCCCCTCGTCACCGTTGTTGACGGCGACGGCCTGGGATTGCCCAGGACCCTGGCGGCCATCGTCAGGCCCCATCGAGGTGACAAGCTTGGGAGTGAGGACCCTGGCGGCCGTCGAAATTCCAAGGGGTCGGGCTCGGCCGATAGGGCCGTCTGAGACGGCAGTTCGGCAAGACGGCAATCAGTCGGGTTACAAGCAAACACTGCGCAAACACTGATCCCGCATTCTGATTCTCTATACATGACGCGCTAAAGGCCGCTTAATGAAAACAATGATGGAGGTCCGCTCATGTTCAAGACCGATGAGAAACAGCCATTCCACTCGTTTATTAAATTGAATCACCCAATGTGAGTGGTGTCCTCAAGCCTCCTCCTCGCTTTCTGTAATGCCGCTGCTTACAGTGTGCGTTTACGTCGCAAGCGTGGCTGTGTTCGACACCATCTCAATCGCCGAGCGGTCTGAACCTCTTCTGGCGCAGCCCAAGCCGGCGCCCAACGCCCTTTATCAGTATCGCCTAAAGGAGCTTTGAGAACAATCGAAGCAGGCACTTGATCTGGAAACGGTAGCCTCCCCCTCCCCCCAAGTGACCCGTCTCACCAAATCGGTCTACGTACTTGCTTTGGGCTGCCTATCCTATACGTACCCTGACGAACGGAGAACATCCGTATGGAGATCGCCTTGAGAGGGAGGTGAATATCCTTAGAAACGTGAAGAACTTGGATCGGTTAAAACCATCGGGAGAAGAGGGAACGAAGGCTGGAGATTTGATTACGATGATGCTGAGCTCCGACCCTAAGGAGAGGTGAGCCAGTACCGCGTTCTTAAAAGCCTGGCCCACTCGAGACTTCAATAGTTGGACATGAAATGACAGCGTGCATCGTCCACCCATTCTTTTGAACCCCTGCCCGATGACTTATTTTCTTGCAAAAAGCATCAGATCGATTCAAAATCATGTGGCGCGAGTCTAGGAAACCTCAGTTGGGGCCCTCGAGCTGGGCGTGCCAGATGTGGTTGGACTGGACTGGCATAAGTGCTTGGATAAGGTGATTGACGATAAATTTGGCAAGTTCTGGAAGTACGATGGCAGGTCCGTTCAAGACCTGTTGCGGGCATTGAGGAACAAGGTACACTAAGCGCTTTCCTCGCCTATTCCTCCACATTCACGGGGCTGTTTCCGTCGATCCGCTACTTAGAAGCGGCGTCATGTTCAGGTCCCACTTTGACTCTGAAGAAGGCTAAACTGTGGTTGCCTTATCTCTCTAGGTCTGCTCTTCTCGCCTGGTTTGTCGTTGTTCCGTCTATCTCCATTCGGATTTCCTCCACTGCATCCACGTACTGCTATTTACTCCCGGCATTTTGGAACCTTTGCCCACGTGTACTCTGGTTCTCCCAATTGCACTCGTTTTCCTTCCGGTTTCGTATTTTAGACTTTCCGTGTACTCCCAATCCCATCAATTGCCTGATTTGTATGTGCTCGAAGACGAGAAACCAAGGTGACAGACGATTTGTCGAAGGTGTTTATTCAGACGGACCCAGCGAATAGAGTCTGGTTTGTTAAGAGGTTAAGGAAAGATACTTTATTAGCCACGCGAGATTGCCCACGGCTGATGAATCAAGGGAATTTTCCTTATTGAGCTCTAAACCCTTTTTTTAAATTCGCCTACATTCAAATTCACCGGCGAGTCACAGCTAGGCGATGACGGGTTTTGTTTTTGTCTGCATGTTGTAGACTGTCAATGCCAAGTATGGCCCAGTTGGGTGCCAGCGACTGCCCGTAGATCCCTTTCGGTCACCCATCACTGCAACTAGAATATATTCATGCCCTCATACATGGCCGGCTTGGTCATCCAACTCCGCAAAACTGGCAAACAGACGGCGTCGTTGCTCTCTTAAGAGGGAACGACCCTTTCGCCATTGTTTGAATCGGCGGAGGAAAGTCAGTCTTGTTGTTGCAAGCAACTATTATAGCGGTACAGGCAAAGACTGAGCTGGCAGCAAGTTTGCACTCTCAGTCAATGATAAAGCGGCCCAACGGTGGGGGATCGGGATTCAATGAGACGATGCACGGTGGGACCCCCTCATCTCACCATTAGGGCCCCTATCGGACCGGATTAGGCCGGGTCGGAAGGAGATCCGTCGAATGAGACCAATCCTGAGACACGGTCCGAATCCGAGCCTCGGGTATCCGACCATCTGTTTCAATCCGTCGGATGCTCGCACTGTCTGTAGAAAGGCTTGGGTACGACCACTAACAACGATTATTTAGTAGAAATTGACTGAGTATATTGGCTCAGTAGGTCACCATTGGTGTTCCAGCTCTAAACGTCGTCACTAAGCTGGTTGATTTGCATGGAATCCAAGAAATGACGTCATCACCCGAGGTCAAGGCGCGCCCCACGGTGATTGAGGCGCGAAGGAACTATACAGTCACGTGTTAGAGATTCTTTATGGGCTTCAAACGAGCAGAAAAGTCGGGCGTCACGAGCTTTATTTGTCGCTAAACCTTGCATCCGACGGATTCTATTCGACCCTACGCCCACCGGTTCCCCACGTGGGTCCTTTCCGCAACCGTTTGTCCCTCCCAGTCTCTGCCTAGAAAGTGGTATCCAAGTACTTTGACTCTGCGCCTGAGGTTCTGAAGAGTTATGTGGGCATGACGAAGAACCCAAGAGTCGGCCGTACTACCTGGACACCCTCCAACCGACAGCCGGTATCCGCCAACGCTTCATACTGTACGCACATATAGAAGAGCAGACTATATATTAAGGTTAAGGAGGAGGAGAGATATCGAAACCGCTAAGGGAGGAGGGAGTTCGGACTGTCTGAGCGATCGATCTTGCCGCCCTAGCTTAACTGAAGCACCCGGGTACGTATTCAATCCCCCAGTAGTCGTAGTACGTGACCGGCCGTGATCATACCATCCACTATCTTCGCTAGCGGAAATCTTGATATACTCCCCCGGTGTGTGACCGTCCGAACGCGGTAGAACGAACACAAATGT
Source organism: Tulasnella calospora MUT 4182 (assembly GCA_000827465.1). Lineage (NCBI taxonomy): Eukaryota > Fungi > Basidiomycota > Agaricomycetes > Cantharellales > Tulasnellaceae > Tulasnella > Tulasnella calospora. The sequence goes on from KN823062.1 coordinate 76,157, forward strand.
GTTCCATAAGCTTGGGACCAGACTCCCACCTCCGAGCCCGTCTTGAACCTTCGCTTTTCTCAGAGTCTGAACAAGGCAGGCTAATTTAGGCTCACGGATGTAAGCCCCTTAGCTCCGGCCCGAGCGTTCTGGCGAAGGTGCTCCGCCTGGAGCTGGGGCTTACGTGTGAACCCAAGGCTGGTTCTCCGCCAAAACTGTTGTTGAAAGATGTTTGTCCGCGCGGCAGCGCCACTCAACCCTTACCGTTGTCTCTTGATGCTTGGAGTGATGCCAACGAGACCATATTATTTGTGATCGTAGCGCCGGAAGCGCCAGTCCCCGATTCTACAAGAGCAATTACTCTCCAATTAACGCAAATCCGCAGTGCTGAACCTATTCGTAAACAGTCTTTTGAAGTTTCGGTAACCGTTTAGGCGCGGGGCGGAGGGGCGCAACAGTTATGAAAAGCTCGTTATTGCACTCTATGACACGAATAGTGCATGCTCGTTGCATCTCTCGCTTTGAATGGATTTTCAGTGTTACTACGCATATGGTATTATTTGGAACGACGACTTATTGTGCTTCCCCTCACTGGCAAGAAAAAAGACGCAATTGTGCAAAGAGATCGCCAAAACGTAGCCTTTCAGGTCAGGCTATCGTTTCGGGAACCCATTTGGCGTCCGCGGGAAATCAGGCAAGCTGATAGACGCCGGGTTAGGGTATGTTAATTCGACCTTCTCTACTACACAGAATTGGGGAGGGTTGCTGATTGTGAGTCTCGTACGAAAATTAAAACCTACTACCTTCTCAGGCGTGTTGCACAATTCAGGAAGAGCCTGATCGGGGTTTGTAACACTTGATGATGCTAAACGTCGATGGTCGCTTCTTATGAAGGTTCAGATACTTACCACAACGCCGGATTCACAGACTCTCACTGACAACGGAACGCACCGCTTTATTACCGTGATTTTCCGGCTTCCTCCCTGCCGAATAGCGTATCGGAAACTTTAGGATATGTGTTTGCGTTACACGAGGTCATCCAAAATGGCTAAGCTCAGCTCTCCTCCTTATTTATTTCCTCTTTATTTTATTTCTTTCCTCTTTATTTTATCCCTTTCCTCCCTCGGTACTTGCGTACCACAAGCGTCGTAACATCTAAAATCCATTCAGAGCGAGAGATGCAACGAGCATGCACTATGCTTGTCCTGAAATGCATCGGCGAGCTTTTCTCCTAACTGCTGCGCCCCTCCGTCCCGTGCCCAAGCGGTGACCGAAAATCCAAAAGACTGTCTACGGCTAGATTCAGCGCTGCGTATTCGCGTTACTTGGAAAGCAATTGCTCTCGTAGAATTGGGGACTTGCGCCGCAACGATCATAAATAATATGGTCTCGTCGGCATCACTCCAAGCATCAAGAGACAACAGCAAGGATTGAGTGGCATTGCCGCGCGGACAAACAATTCTCAGGAATAGTTTTGCCAGTCCACGGGGGAGAAGCAGCCTTTTTTGTTGAGACCCTGAGCAAGCAAACGGTTCACACGGGTCCGGAGCCGGGACTGGGCAGAAGTCTGTTTTGGGATTTTTCCTCCGGTCGTTCTCGGCCGCCCATGATCATCGATAATTTTATTCTCCGATTCCGGCATTGGCTCCGAAGCTTTCGATTCACTCATTCTTTATGAACAAGTAGCGCTGCGCTACGACTTCTGATAAGGACCATTTAGTTGAGTATCGTACAAAAAAACACACACGACCTCGACGTCACGAGTGATAATGGTAATCGATTCCAAGTATTTTTATACGGCATGTGAACCCGCAAATCGGACAATCATATTGAGACTAGTGCTACCTGTAATGATGCGGTGGATTGTATCCGACACAGAACGTGATTATCTTACCCCAGTGTGATGTGAAGTCAAAACCCCGCATTCCTTGGTAGCCATCTCACGCCGGCCAAACTCCGGTCGAAATTCTTTTTCATCCCAACCTCACCAGACCCCTCGGTCATTCCACGAGATCTCCCAACTCACCTCCTGAACGAAGCCGCGCTCAATCAGCTTGGTGGTTGGCCTGGTTCTCTTTACTCTCACCAGCAATACGGCGTTTCTCGCTATCGACGACGGGAGTGAATGGAAAAAAGCGTCACTCACGACGCCAGGACGGAAGATCGACATTCTTCTGAATACGGACTAGAAGAGAAAGATCCACTCCGCCGTGTCTTGGAACAAGGAAGAGCCTCTTTTCGGCTCTGGCGCGTTCAACTCTGTGGGTCGAAGTTTTGGACCTGGAACAGCAGTGCAGTTGGGGCGATCAGCCGACTCGGAAACGCTTCTTGCAATCCAGTGACGAAGAGCTATTGGACGAGCTTGGTCCGCCCGGGGAGGACCGCGCTCTCGGTCACATCGGCAGGGCAGGTACGTCGTACTTACGGACTCCTCGTCAGGCCCGCTTTTCGTGCTCACCACTGGCTGCTATTGGCTCCAGCAGAGTACCACGTCTCGGTATTTGCGCATGATCAGGTCATTCAGAACCTCACATACGCCTCGTACGGCTCTAACAGCATCGATACGGAAATGCAGTACCATTGGCATAGGACGCCGGACAACTTGTACCACCAGCCCACTCCTGATGGAAGTCTGCTCATGTTCAAGACCGATGGGAAGGAAACATTCCGTTCGTTTATTATATTGAAATACCCGATGTGAGTGATGCCCTCGGACCTTCTCGCTTTCTGCAATGCCGCTGCTTACAGTGTGCATCTGCGTCCCAAGCGCAACTGTGTTCGAGTCTCAATCGCCGAGCGGTCTGAACCTCTACTCCTCGGACAACCGAAGCCGGCGCTCTACGCGCTTTATCCGTCTCGCCTAAAGAAGCTTCGAGAACTGTCGAAGCAGGACGAAATTACTTGGGTTGGACGGGTCGGCAACTCCCTATACGCCTTAAGCCACAACACATTCCCGCTGGTCATCTTCAGTCAGCTGCCGACTTTACCCTCGATACGGACGAGCTTGAAGCCGCTTTACAAAAGGGTTTGCACGACGTTGGACTGCCTTACGGGGCCGAACCGGACCGAGACAGCGACCATGTCGAGGCTGTCGAGACTCATTGCGGGATCAGAGTCCACCGATCCTGGGCAGTCGGCCGCCATGCCGAGGTTTGACGTTGACGATGAAGACTTTGAAGAAGAGGACCGCCCAGCGTCGTAGTCACCGCCGGTTGTCACCACTACACCCCGTTACTCATATTTATCTTGCTACCCAGCTCTAGGCACATCTCGAACTGGCGACCAACTAGGACGATGGACCGTTGGAGGAGCCGACTTGAAGAATCCAATCCTCACGGGATTATTCGGGTTTCTCCTCTTGGCATGGATATTCGCCAAGCGAGTAACAGAGACTTGGAGAAGAAGGCAAGGGAGTTCGGGGCTCTTCGAAAGGGACATGGGACACGAGAAGCCTGCTTTCCCCAAATCAAGGCCGGTCTCATTGGTCCCGCCGCCCGCCCCTTCACCGGAAGAAGTCGGTCAGGCAGTTGTTCCTCAAGAGGTCATTGAGTCCAAGCCGTTACCACCTGTCCCTGTTCCAGACCTCGCTGTGGACGTTGGCGAAGGTGACAAGACGGTGATCGTTGACGAGCCCAAGGGTGATGATAACGGAGACGACGCGGGGACGGAGAAGGAAGTTGAGGATACGAAAGGTGGCGGTGGAAAAAAGAAGGGTCCGAAGAGGCGAAAAAGTGGCAAAGGTGGCAAGAAAGTGACGATCGCGGAACCTGTGAAGAACGAGACAGGAGACTCTGAACCACCAGAGTTGGATTTCAATATCGTGATCACACCTCCTCGAACACCAACCCCGCACCCGCCTCGTTTTTAATCGTGTAGGAAACTGTACTTGGTGAGTGCATCGTGGCTGCAGCTGAACTCGAATGACCATCGTTAGACGTGCGGTAGCGGTAAAGCGACTACTTCAACACTCGAGAAGTCAACATGCTTCAAGAGTCCGACGATCACCCCAACGTCATTCGTTACTACTTCAAAGAGAATAAAGACAACTTCCTCTACATCGCCCTCGAAATCTGCCCCGCCTCCTTATCTGACATCATTGAAGCCCCCAAAAGCACCCTGAAATTAGCGCAACGTTCGACCCGAAGCGAGCGTTGATGCAAGTGACCAACGGATTGAAACACCTCCATTCTCTCATGATCGTCGATCGCAACATCAAACCCCAAAATATCCTTATTTCCAAACCTAACAACTCGGGGGCGAGCGCGCGGAGCTTGGCGACTTCCCAATATCGCATGCTCATTTCGGACTTTGGGCTCTGCCGGAAGTTGGAGTCGGATCAGACGAGCTTCTTGCCAACGGTGCATTCGGGAGGTGGAATGGCGGCTGGTACGGTGGGCTGGCGTGCTCCCGAGATTCTGAGAGGAGAAGTCAAGTTGGACGAAGCAATCCTCGATATTTCTTCCGGTGGCACTCCCAACAGCGGCGTTGGTGGCGACGGAAGCGGATATGGGAACGGTATTCTCCGCCCCGGAGTGACCCGTCGGTCGACGTGTTCGCTTTGGGCTGCCTCTTCTACTATACTCTAACGAACGGAGAACATCCGTATGGAGCGCTTTGAGAGGGAGGTGAATATCCTTCAGAACGTTAAGAACTTAGATCGGTCAGAACCTCTTGGAGAAGAGGGAACGGAGGCTGGAGATTTGATTACGATGATGCTTGATCCTGACCCTAAAGAAAGGTGAGTCTATACCGCAACGTCTGAAAGGCTGGCCCACTCACGAGTCTCGTTCTTAGACCTGACACGACAGCGTGCCTTATCCACCCATTCTTCTGGACCCCTGCCCGACGACTTGGTTTCTTGCAGGAAAGATCAGATCGATTCCAAATCATGTGTCGTGCGCCTAGGGAACCTCAGTTGGTGGCGCTGGAGACGGGCGCGCCAGATGTGGTTGGACCGGACTGGCATAAACGCTTGGACAAGGTGTTTGACGACAACTTGGGCAAGTTCGTGAAGTACGATAGCAGGTCCGTTCAAGATTTATTGCGGGCATTGAGGAACAAGGTACGTTGAACTTTGCTGAGGTCGCAAAGTTTAGATGCTGACTGGTTTTTATTCTTCTGCCGCCATAGAAACATCATTACCAGGATTTGCCAGACAACGTCAAGCGCTCTCTGGGTGTCCTACCAGAAGGTTTCTTATCTTATTTCACAAAACGCTTCCTTCGCCTCTTCCTCCACGTTTATGGGGTTGTTTCCGCCGACCCGTTACGTAGAAACGACGCCATGTTCAGGTCTTACTTTGACTCTGGAGGAGACTAAACGACGTTCGCCCTGTCTCTTTAGGTCCGCTCTTCTCTGCCTGGTTTGTCGTTCTTCCATCTATCTCTATTCAGATTTCCTCCACTGCATCCGCGTACTGCTATTTACTCTCGGTATTTTGGAACCTTTTGTATTAGTCGTCCATGTGTACTCTGATTCTCCCAATCGCAATCGTTTTCCTCCCGGTTTCATATTTCAGACTTGCAAAGCATTTCTGATCATATCAATCTCCTAATTTGTATGCGCTCGAATACGGGAAACCAAGGTGATAGACTCAACGATTTGTCGAAGATGGTTAGTCAGGCGTAACCAGCCTCTATTCTCGCAAGGTGGTGCTGCGCATCCTCTCCAAGAGAGTCTGGTACGGAGTTAAGAGGTCCAGGAAAAGGTCTATTATTAGCCACCCGAGATTGCCCACGGCCGATAAATCAACCAATTTTCCTTTTTGAGCCAGCAGTTCTATATCCAAATCTTTGTTTATTCGGCTATTCTCAAAGTGTCAGGTCACAGCCAGGTGATGCCGGGTTTTGTTTTTGCCTGCATATTGTAGACCGCCAATGGCGAGTCTGGCCTAACTGGGTGCCAGCGACCGCCCACAGTTCCCTTTCAGTCACTCATCACTGCAACCAGATACCCATAAATGTATTTGTGCCCTCATACATGAACACCTTGGCCATCCATCCAACTCCGTAAAACTGGTAAATGGACGGCGTCGGCACTCTCTTGAAAGGGAACGATCTTTTCGTCATTGTCCGAACCGGCAGAGGAAAGTCGGTCCTGTTACAAGCAACTATGATAGCGGTAAAGCAAAGGTTGAGCTGACAGCAAAGTTGCACTCGCAGTCAAAAGATAAAGCGGCCCAAAGGTGGGGGATCCGGATTCAAATGAGACGATGCAGGGCGGGACATGGATTCGACCTCACGCCCACCCCACGTGGGCCCTTTCAGCGACCTCATATCCCTCCCAGTCTCCGCATAGAAGGTGGTATCCAATTTCCTGCTCTGTGGTTAAGGTTCTGAAAAGTCATGTGGGCATGACGAACCTAGGAGTCCGCCGTACTTCCTGGACTCGCCAGTGGGGGAGCCTGTCATCCTCCCTCTTTGTTCATCCTGCTTCCTTCGGTAGGGAGCTCAGGCTAAACGTCCTGCCGTATTGTCCTTCGCTGAAGATGGGAGCACCGATTGGTCGCAACCCCAATACTAGGTAAGCACGGTGAAGATTTCCTCCTGTAGTTCTTGGCAGCTCTTGATAATCGATAAATTTCTTCTACAGTTCCAGCATTGGCTCCGAAACTTTCGATTCACTCATTCTTTATGAATTCGGTGCCTCACGGCCAGAACACCAAAGACTGCATTCCGCGACGTTTCAATTTGCTTCGAGGTACTTTGGTATTCGTCAATTCCGTACGCTGACCCGGCCCAGGAAATTCTCTCTGTTCCTCCTTTTCTAGGTTAGTGCGCCCATCGAGTCCAGAAAGATGGGACGAAGCGGGCTTTATCGACCGTGTTATTTTCCCTAGGACCATCGAAATACAAATGGGGGGCATTGTGTGAAGGGAATCTGGAGAGGCGCACCGGTTGCACTTGGCTCTGGCTCGAGGATCTAAGTATTGTTCCTGAAAAGGAAGGAGGGCTTCCAGCGGGGATCATTTGACATTTCTACAAATTTTGGGGGCTGCTTGCTTATTTTGTCGAGCGGTGATTCGCTCCCTCGCAGAAAGGCTTCTTCCGGATTCGGACTACAAGGGTAGTGACCAGGACATGATAGGCTACCGGTTATGTGAGCAAATGGAGTGCTGCAAGGGCTGAAGTGATGCCATCTGATTGCCAGAAATTAATCCGGACAATCCGTAGCGTTGCTAACCCGCTATCGCCGCTCTTTGTCGAGAATCGACCGAACCGTTGAATATCGTAGTTCCACTTCCGACCGGCTGCACCGAGTGTGTGGATAGTTAACGTAGTTTAGTCGAATCTTGTTACAAGCAACTATGATAGCGGCACAAGCAAAGGTCGATCTGGCAGCAAAGTTGCACTCCCAATCAAAGATACAGCCGCCCGGGGGTGGGGGGTCGGGATTCAAATGAGACGATGCACGGCGGAACCCTCTCCTCTCACCGGGATTCGGCAGCACGCGCACCCCACGTGGGCCCTTTCCGCAACCTCTTATCCCTCCCAGTCTCAGCCCAGAAGGTGATACCCAAGTACTTGAATCTGTGCTTGAGGTTCTGAAGAGTTATGTGGGAGCCTAAGAGTCCGCCGTACTTCCTGTACTCCCTCCGACCGACAGCCGCCATCCGCCAACGCTGCTTACTGTACGCGCATATAGGAGAACAGACTTTCTATATATTTATTAAGGCTAAGGATGAGGAGAGAGGGGAACCATTCAGGGGGGAGGGAGTCCGGGCTGTCCAAGCGATCAACCGCCATTCTTGCCTCGCTTATGTAAGAGAATAGTTCAACGTACACTGGAGCACCCGGGTACTTATTCAATCCTAATATTAGTCGTAGCACGTAACCGGCTGTGATAATCACCCTGAGAACCATCTGTTGTGTATCGCCTGTGACCGTCCGAAAGACCAAAGCGTTCCACAAACACTTTCCATAAACTTGGGATCAGCCTCCCACCTCCGAACCCATCTGGGCCCTTCGCTTTGCTCAGGTCTGAACAAGGCAGGCTGGTTCTCCACGGTGGACTGGCAAAACTATCGTCGCAGCGCCACTCAATCTTTACCGTTGTCTCTTAATGCTTGGAGTGATTCCGACAAAGACCATGTTATTTGCGATCGTAGCGGTGTAAGCAACAGTCCCCAGTTCTAGAAGCGCAATTACACTTCAAGTCACGCCAATACGCAGCGCTGAACCTAGCCGTAGGCATTCTTAATGATGCTGATAGTCGATGCTCCCTTCTTTTGAATGCTTACCACAACGCCGGATTCACTGACAATAGACGAAATGCTTCCTAAACTAAAGGCATATCATATCATTTCTTGTGGGCAGAAAGAAGCGGAGAGAAACCGTGATGGAAGCCGACAGACCCTTGATGCCGCTTTTTAGGCGGTTTTGGGGACCGTCGCATAACAGCCAAATCCGCCTTATTACCGTGTTTCTCCGGGACTCTGCCTTGCCGATTATCGTATAGGAAACTTAAAGATATGTGTTTACTTTACGGGAAGTCATCCACGAAAGGCATATCATATAATTTCCTATCTGCTTGTTGTGAACAGAAAGAAGCGGAGACAACCCCGTGATGGCAGCCGACAAACCCTTGATGCCGCGTTTTAGGCGGTCTTTCGTGTTAGGAAGGGTGTCGAATCCACCTCCCCAAGCGCGATGCACTTGCATAACAGTCAAATCCGCCTTATTACCGTGCTTCTCTGGGCTTCTGCCTGCCGATTAGCGTATAGGAAACTTAAGGATATGTGTTTACGTTACGGGAGGTCATCCAATATGGCTAAGCCCAGCCCTCCTCCTTATTTCTTCCTCTTCATTTTATTCCATTCCTCCCTTGGTACTTGCGTACCACATGCGGAGGAACACGGAAAATTTATTCTAAGCTAGAGATGCAAGGAGCATGCACTATCCATGTCATGACATGCGTTGGCGAGCTTTTCATAACTGCTGCGCGGTTCCGGTCCCGCGGCTAAACCTTACTAAAAATTCGAAAGATTACCCCTACGGCGAGGTTCAGCGCTGCGTATTCGCGTCACTTGAAGAGCAATTGCTCTTGTAGAATCGGGGACTGGCGCTTGCACCGCTACGATCACAAATAATCTGGTCTTGTCGGAATCACTCCAAGCATTAAGAGACAACGGTAAAGATTGAGTGGCGCTGTGGCATGGAAAAACACCTCTCAACCAAAGTTTTGCTAGTCCACGGCGGAGAACCAGCCTGCCTTGTTCAAACCTGACCAAAGCGAAGGGTCCAGGCGAGTCCCGAGCCGGGACTGGGTAGGAGTCTGTTTTGGACCGTCAAGTAAGCACAGCGAGGATTTTCCTCGGGTCGTTCTTGGCAGCGTCTGATAATCTATAATTTTATTCTACGGTTTCAGCATTGGCTCCGAAGCTTTCGATTCACTCATTCTTTATGAATTCGGTGCCTGACCGCCAGAACACCAAAGACTGCATTCCGCGACGTTTCAATTTGCTTCGAGGTACTTTGGTATTGGTCGATTCCGTACGCTGACCTGGCCCATGAAATTCTCTCTGTTCCTCCTTTTCTAGGCTAGTGCGCCCATCGACTCCAGAACGGACGTGCACTCAGGGACGGGACAACGCGGGCTTTATCGGTCATATTATTTTCCCTAGGACCATCGAAATACAATTCGGGGGCATAGTGTGGAGGGAATCCGGAGAGGCGCACCTGTTGCACATGGGCCTGGTTCGACCTAGGGGTGTCTCCTGAAAAGGAAGGGCGGAAGCTTCTGACGGAGATAATTTGATCTTTCTCTCAAGTTTGGGGACGGCTTGCTGATGTTTGTCGAGCGGTGATTGGCTCCCTCGCAATCCTTTCTTCCGGACTCGGAATACATGGGTACATAGTGACCAGAATATGTAGGCCACCAGTTATGTGAGCAAATGGAGCGCTGCAAGGGCGGAAGCGATGCCATCTGATTGCCAGAAATTAACCTGGACAATCCATAGCGTTGCTAACCTGCTAGCGGCGAGCGCTCTTTGTCGAGAAATCGACCGAACCGTTGAATATCGTAGCTCCACTTCCAATCGGCTGCGCCGAGTGTGTGGATAGTTAATGTAGTTTAGTCGATAATTTGCTTGAGAATAACCAATTCTTGGCTCAAAGCAGGTGTCTATGAAGGTCAGTTCCAAGGTAAAGTGTCTTCGTCCGAGTATATCATCGACACTCGAGGGCAGTGTTTCTGCACTTCACGGACCTCTCGTCATACATTTCCTCTCATCTGTTCTCATCTCAAGGACCCCGCTCCCCTCTTGGACATGCGTACGCTAGAGGATATGCGACGGGAAGACCCCCTTTTGCTTCCTGGTATTAGCGATCAGGTATTTCGTAAAGATAGTAGCGTAAAGGAGATGATCTGGTTTATTGCGTGAGTCCTATCCTCGGAATGCCAGTTGACACTCACACTTTCATTGCTGAGTGCATCTCATGTCTAACGGTCGGAAATAGAGGTGCGCTGAGACAGGCGTCGCCGCAACCACTTACAGTCCAGGAGATTTGCTCATCCATCGAAGAGCACCAGTCATGGAGGATAGAAGAGTGCCGGGGAACAAACAAGAGGCTTTCTGCTGAGGTAAAACTGACTCCGTCCAGATGGCCTGCAATGCCCCCGACTAACACATCCGCATAGAACAATATCCGATGGATTTTATCGTGTTCCCCGGCCTTTGAATGCGTCGCTGGATCCCCCGGTTGCTGGCGCATGACCGGAAGCCCCCTTGTTCGAACACCGGACATGTTGACCCCGCCACAAGTTGCACCGATGTCAGCGATGACAGAGGAGGAGAAGCAAGCATGTTTGTGAGACTTCTTTCCCATGATCTCTTGCCAATGAGCTAATAGACTGGAAAGGACTTGGTCGGACGACTTGTTTGCTCCATTCTAGTGTCTAGGGTGACCTGCCGCGACAAACACTGCGTTGGGATTAACGCTTACAAGGTCGAGCTTGTCACGCATCTCGTCCGTTCACTCACGAACAGACCAAAATAGTTTTTCGAACCTGTCTTCTTGGATAGATACGCTCATAGTACAAAAGAGAACCTTTGCGAGCCAGGCCTAAAATTTGATTACAGACGAATGGGCTGGCTTTCTCTTTATGACCTTATGTGAAGACGAGAACGCTAGGAACCAACGTTGGTCAGCGGTGTTGAGACGACGGGGTGATTCAAAGTGCCCTCTCCTGACTCGTTGACGGCAGAGAAGGGCCTGAGGGTGCGCGCAGCAGAAGAAAAAAGCTACTTGAAGCTCGTCACCTCACGCGATGCGACCTGATCGTCGGCAGGGTCCCGGACAATCCCAGCCGACACACCCTCGCCGCCGAAAGCGGTGACGAGGGTATAAGGAGCGGTCGCAGCTGCCCGAGCACACGTCCCGGATGCATCGTCTTCATTATATGACGAGGGTACCTGAAGCAGTCTAAGGTGACTTCTAATTGCGAATATCTGTAGAGTAACATAATGTATTAACATCAGATTTTTCATTGAATCAATGTATATCCAGCTAGAGTGATAATTATGAAGACTATGCATACGAGATGTATGCTGCGCCCCCTCCTTGTACCCTCGTCGCCGTTATCGACGGCGGCGGCATGTCGGCTGGGATTGTCCGGGACCCTGGCGGTGATCTTGAGATCGAACAGGTCAGTTAATGAATGACCTGTTCAATGTGAGCTGTGTCGCTCACCGCAGTTCGGTAGTTCGGCAATCAGGTTGTGCGTAGGCATCAGCAAAACCGCGCAGCACTGAAATAACCTTATGTTTCTTGTATGTGTCGGATCTACACTAGTTGCGCATACTTGATGCTATCAGGCTAATGCCACACACCTATTCCTTCCAGATGCTAATCCTCTGCTGATATGCATATGCCAGACTTCCAACTCCAATTCATGCACAGTAGAAGTCACATTTTGGGCTTACAAGCCAGGATCCAGTTAACGGCACGCATGCGATCCGCATTTATGTATCTCTGGAAGTCAAGAAATGAGAACGGAACCGTGGGGTGGGGCCCGGTTCTAGCCACTTGAGGTAAACAGTATGAAGAGAGGACCGGTGCATTGCAGAAGTTTTATTCGAAGCAAAACCATTGACCATACATTCGACAAGCAAATGATACTTTGTCCTCGTGCAGAACCTTTTAAAGTTGACCTGAACCTTAATGGCTTAAATACTCAAATTTAAGGTTGGTGCAGGTAGCTTAAAAAGGTTATCGAACCGTGTCGAATTAGGGCGAGAGACCATGGATTCGAATCTGAATGGTCCCCACTAGTTCGCTCCTTTGTTTCAACCACAGGAATGTGTGGATTTGTCCGTTTCGGGTCAGGCGATGCACGAACGCCCTGTCAACTGTGCTCGGATCTCCATCGAAGCAGGAGAGTTCCACCCTGTGCTCTACGAACTTCCCCTCCTGAGAGTGCTTTATTATGATCAATGACTGAGCGTTCTTCCAGACATCTATAGCTCTCATCCGACTACTTGAGGCTCTCCACCCCCTCTCTTTGTCCTGTTGCTTGGTTCCCTTACGTCCACTTTTCTTTCTATCCTGGTTATGTCTCAGCTTCTCTTTCCTGTTGGCGTTTACTTATTCTTGCTCCCGTGTCGAGGGAACCAAATCAAGGTCTGTCTATCGGCCCGATCATGTCTACTGTTGCGATTCATCGGTCGCATCCCTTTCACGCTATATCTATACCCTCATGCATCGATATGACACATTCCTACATCCTTCGATGTGAAGCCCGAGGACCACCGAATTTCTAACGGAATCTACTGACAGTCTGGCTCAGCGTCTCGAATCTATGTATAAGACCTCCTATCGGAGACTTTTGTCAGAGTACCCATCCTCATCCCCTAGCCCACAGACAGCAAGAGAGAGCTGAGCGAGGCTTCCCGCTCAATAAGAACGCGAAGGGGGAAAAGGACTTCGGGAAGAACGGCGTAGTCACGGAAGATAAACCTCCCCTGTCTTGTCCTTACGTCGCTGACGTGGCCGGTCTCACAGTCCGCCGTGGCGTTCTCAAGTCACATAGGTAGCCGAGCAGCCTGCATGACAGCACGAGAATGAGATGAAATATGAAGGGGAATCTTACCCAAGCGGCTGAATTCAAGATTGCCTTGTTGCCGATGGTAAGGTTACTGAAGTCTTCGCGCGCGAACTCAAAGCTGGGGCCACGTGTCGGCTTGTGACAGGACTTGTCACGCAGAGTCGGGGAACTTCGACGTCACGAGTGATAATGGTAATTGATTCTAAGTACTTTTATGCGAGTATGTGGGCCCGTATATCGTACAAGCCTATTGAGAGTGCTATGCGTGATGATCCTGTAGATTGTGTCCATCACAGAACGTGATTATTTCCCCGGTGTGATGTGAAGTCAAAACCCCGCTGTTCCGTTGTAGTCATCTCCGCACGTCACCGCCAGCGTGTTCGGACACGTCGCCAAACTCGGGTCGAAATTCTTTTTCATCCCAACCTCACCAGACCCCTCGGTCATTCCACGAGACCTCCCACCTCACCTCCTCAACGATGCCGCGCTCCATCAGCTTGGTGGCCAGCCTGGTTCTCTTTACTCTTACCAGCAATGCGGCGTTTCTCGCTATTGACTACGGGAGTGAATGGACAAAAGCGTCTCTCATGACGCCAGGACGGAAGATCGACATTCTTCTGAACACGGACTCGAAGAGAAAGGTCCACTCCACCGTTTCTTGGAACAAGGAAGACCGTCTTTTTGGCTCTGACGCGTTCAACTCTGTAAGTCAAGCTACACTCTTGGGTGGTTCCAGCCACTAATTGCGTTCATTTCAGGCCGCTCGATTCCCACTAGACACCTTCCCATATCTTAAAACCCTCGTCGGTGCACGGTGTCCGAGCTCTCAGTCAAGCTACTATTCCCAGTTATCCCGTGCGCAGGTGGTAGAGGATGCGAAAAGGGGCATGTGCTCGTTGAAGCGAGCGGACGGGTCAATCTGGTCCGTTGAGGAACTAATCGCCATGGAGTTTACGTACATGAAAGGACTTGCTGAAGCTGAGGCAAAGGAGAAGGTCTCTGAGGCTGTGGTCACTGTAAGCGGAATCCTTCATCTCTTTGCATCTCAGGGCTAAGCTGCCGATGCGTCAGGTCCCTCCATTCTACACCCAGTTTGAACGTCAATCCGTATTAGACGCACTTGAAATCGCAGGGCTGCGCCCCATTGCCTTAATTAACGATGGCTTAGCCGGTACGTCAAGCAAGGGTTGAGCCGCTGCCATGACACTAAAGCCTTTCACAGTCGCCATCAATTACGCTACCACTAGAACATTCAAGGACCAAGAATATCACATAATCTATGATGCCGGTGCCTCATCCACTACCGCAACTCTAGTTTCCTTCAGCTCTCAATCACCCAGCACCGGCAAGAAATCATCCTCAAAAGACGTGACAACGATCGAAGTCAAGTCCTTCGGATTCGATTCCAAGGCTGGAGGAGCAGACCTTGACCGACGGCTGCGCGATTACCTTTTGGAACGACTCCAATCAAAACATCAACTCTCTCTCACCGACAACGACCGCGCCATGGCAAGAGTGTGGAAAGAAGCTCAAAGAGTCAAGGGCGTCTTGAGCGCCAATGCTGATTCTACTATCCGACTTGAAAGCATCTCGGGAGATATTGACTTCAAAGACACGATCAGCCGAGCTACCTTTGAAGGCATGGCGAAAGATCTGCTGCCACGGTTCTCACAGCCCATCACCGACGCGTTGAACGCCGCTAATCTGAAGTTGGTGCGTCGTACGGAGGCATTGTCGTTGAGGTGAAACTCATGCTTTGATGAAACAGACCGACATCAAGTCAGTGATCCTCGTCGGTGGCGCGTCTCGAACGCCAATGGTTCAGTCCGCAGTCAAGGCTTTGGCCGGAGAGTAAGTCGATAAAGCTCCTTGTTATTGCAACTTCCTCACTGATATCCTTGTTGAGCAGTAAGGTTGCTCTTGGTGTCAACGCGGACGAGGCCGCTGTACTCGGTAACGATGATTGAACTATCTACGACAAGCCTCGTCTGACCTCCTTCATCAGGTGCTGCTTTCTACGGAGCCACGACGAAGACGAGCTGGAGAACCAAGCCTATGCGATTCCTGGACGTCAACGCCTACGATATGCAGATGAAATACCTTAAGGAGGGTTCGAACAAGCAGTTAACCTCTGTTGTTCTGCCATCAATGTCCAAATTGGGTCGCCAGAACTTTAAGCTGCTCACTTTCCCCAAACGAACGCAAGACTTCGAAGTTGAGCTGGAATATAAGTCTCTTCCTAACAGGTCCGTCGTTTCAACACGTCTTTTCCCGAACTGTATGGCCAATACCTATCTCTCGCCGCAGTGAAATCCCGAAGGCGGTCGTTCAGGCCAAACTTTCAGGAGTTGCGGGGGCCCTCGCCAATTTGACTTCTCAGGGCGTTCAGACCCCCCAAGTGAGAGTGTCCTTTGGGTACTCCGATTCTGGACTCGCTGTTGTGGAAGATGCTGTTGCAGTTGGTGAACTGACGCGCGTTGTCGAGCCTCGTGAGTCTCATTGTGCTCCTTCCAACTAGCGTGGCTCACTCAATAACATGACACACAGCTAAAAGCACTTCTGCCAATAAGAAAGCGAAATCGACCGAGAGCCAGACCACAACCTCCACCACGGAATCTCAACCGTCCACAACGGCAGCTAGCGAGGAAGCCCCCAAGTATGAGACTGTCGCCGTCACTGCGCCGATTGAACTCCAGATTACTCCCTTGTCGATCTCGCCGCTGAGCACAACAGAGAAACGGGCCTCGCAATCTCGGTAGGTGATCCTTCGGCCGGGTTTGTGATCATTTTCGTTAATCCTCTTTCATGACAGCCTTGCAGAAATCGCAGCTCGAGAAACCGCCAAAGTCCAACGAGAACAAGCCTACAATCTTCTTGAGGGCTTCCTGTACCGATTGCGCGACCTTTTCGAAGATGACTCGAGTGCCTTCCATGAGTTTGCTCAACCAGATGAGCAGACTCGCCTTTCTGACAAATTGGCCACCACGATGACTTGGTTGCACGATAAGGGCGATGAAGCTTCCGCTGACGTCCTTTTCGCCAAGCGAGCTGAATTAGAGTGCGTTATCTCCACACGAGCAATGAATCCGGCGTTTGCTAACGATTTGTACCAGGACAATGGAACAACCCATCATCACTCGCTATAAGGAGGCTTCGACTGGTCCCAAGGCGCTTAGCGACCTGCAAAAGGCACATGCATTGGCTCGAGCCTTCTTGACCGAGGCCAATGTAAACCAAACTGCGGCTATCGAAGCCGGCGAAACTCCCCGTTTCACGGAGGACGACTTGAAGACCGTCGATAGATTGGTCACCGAATCAGAAAACTGGTTACGCGAACGCACGCAACAGCAGAAGAAGTTAACGAAACGCCAAGACCCAGTTCTAAAGACCGCCGAGATGGAGTCCAAAGGTCTCGCGATCCAGAAGTCGGTGCAAGGGCTGCAGAGGAGGAAACCAATCCGACCAAAAACAACCTCGAGCACCAAGTCGGCAACCGCTACTCCAACTCCAACGACCGAATCTGCGGAATCTCAGAGTACGGACAAGGAGAACCGTTCAAGGGAGGAGTTGTAGACATTCTAGAGAGCCGACTCTGTATCTACTTATCTTATATGCGAAGCTGATAAATCGGAGCATCTTTACTATCTCGAGCTCGTCTCTATTCCCAGTTAACTTCCTGGTAAAACGTGGTGTCGATGACCCCAGCAGAATCCCAAGGGAGAGTGCTTTGTATGTATTTGTTCAGTGGCCGAAAGTGGAGTTAGGTCAAGCACACACCGTCAGCTAGTAACCTGTGAATCCAGGTTTGTCCACTACCCATTCTTACGTCCGCTTCTCCCCGATTCCTGATACCAACCTGCTCGAAGCAGTTGCTTGCCGTGCCTCGACAGTGAGTACTGGACGATGATAATACCCTGCGGGCGCACCTGAGCCCATTCGCTTTGCAGACAACCGTCTTCCATAGCAATACGGGATGCTCTGCAAAAATGTCATAATATATGGGTGGGTCCAGGTGGCTCTGCTCCCTTGGACCTCTAAGTTGGTGGAGGAGCCCCTAAACCGAGATTGACTCCATCGCGACGCAGATCGTGTAAGAACGAAGGAAAGGGTTGTCCATACACCCACACGGTTAGTTAAAGTTTCAACTATGTGTAACTACCTGGGATATGGACTACCGGGGCTTTTATTAGACGAACATTTCTCCTACCACACCAACGACCCCAGGCTCCGTCGCTCAGGCCGTAAACGTCAACGCACCTGTATTTGTCCCTCGTGGGGTAGTCTTTCAAAATCCTACCTCAAACCTTTCAAGGTACGGCATGGTCCTCGGAACGAGAGACAGGGGCTAAGAGTGACACACCTGAGGGTAGCAGTGGATCGAAAGGTGATAATGACTTTCCCGGAGCCATGGGTCAAGTCCCCGCAGTTGAGAACTCTCAGATACACTCCGTGACACCTCTTGAATCCTTCGACCCTACGCCTCACCCCGTTGGCCCGATATTACAAGGCAGTGGAGATCTCGGAGGTTACCCGGCCACTACCAACCCCAGCGAAGTCGGGACGGACCCATACTACCAACATCCATATACAGTTAGACCGGTGAGTGTTAATTTAAAGAACATAAAAATGATTCCTTTTTCTTATATCATTGCAGTTAAACCACCACCTATACGATCCGGCCTTGAAAGTGTCGCCTTCAACGGGCACGGACCGAGTTTACACTTCTGAAACTCTGAGAGAAGATCTGCTGAAGCGTTCAGAAACAATTTGGACGGGCTCTTTTTCAAGCGAGGCGTCGAACATGCCTGAATCTGTTAACACCTATCATTCAATCGTTCCCCTTGAATGGCTCGGACCCCATGAAAGACGGAAGTCCCTAGCTGGGTGGTCAAGTTTCGTGTACAGAGCAATAGACCGGCGAGATGGAAAAACGTATGCTTTAAGAAGAGTCGAAGGTATTTTGGTTTCCCTTGCATGTCGCAATCTCTAGGCCTGACGCACACTCTCAAAGGGTTTAGACTGCTCCACGAAGTTGCATTCGCTGCGGTAGAAAAATGGGTTCGCCTATCCCACCCGGGCATCGTTAAACTAAAAGAGGCATTTACCACAAAAGCCTTCGGCGATCACTGTAAGCACGTGGCCAGAACTTGATAACTTCCTGTTTAACCTTGCAACCAGCCCTGGTATTCGTATACGACTTCCATCCCGGAGCCCAGAACCTCTATTCAGCGCATATTGCCCCAGATCCAATGGCCTCAGGCCCGCGGGCTCCTTGGAATTTGGGACACCCCAATGCAAAACCAATACCAGAAGATACTTTGTGGGCATATATCATTCAAGTAGCCGGTGCAATTAAAGCAGTGCACGATCAAGGCATGGCCCTGAGGCTTCTAGACGTCTCGAAGGTTTTGGTAACAGGAAAGAATCGGTTAGTCGCCTCACTATAATTATATTTCTTTCTATTCACGAAAGGTTTCAGGGTACGACTTGACTGTTGTTCAGTTCTTGACATCCTTTCGTGGAACCCCACCCTCAGCCTGGAGCTTCTGCAAGTAAGAATCCTGGAGATCAACAAGGAACTTCACATAACCTCTTATGTTCTAGCAAGAAGATCTCATCGCTTTCGGGAAACTGATATATGTACTTGGTTGCCGGGACGTCAATGCTCTCGAAGCGGCGCCAAAGGCAATTGACACTCTCATGCGAAGCTACTCGTCTGCAATAAACAATCTGGCTTACTTCTTATTATCAAAGTCCAACAAGAAGAAGGTCAGTGGAACTTCTAGAAGTCAAGCGGGTCCGCTCATCTTTTGCCTATGCTAGACGATCGACGAAGTATGGGTCAAGCTGGCACCCAGAATGGCGACAGAGACAGCTTCATTATTTTCGTACGCTTTTCGCACGTTTTGTGTTTGTGACAAGAAGGTCTGAGGTTGCCGGGGTTTCAGATATGCCGATACCTTGGAGAACCAAATGATGGCAGAACTTGAAAACGCGAGGCTGGTCCGTCTCCTAGCAAAACTAGGATTTGTGAACGAACGTCCGGAGTTAGTTTTGTCTATGGATATCCCCCTCCGAGGAAACTGACTAGCTCGGTTCCCACTAGTTTTAGCCGGGAACAAAGGTGGTCCGAAACCGGAGACCGTTACATCATCAAGCTGTTCCGCGATTTCGTCTTTCACCAAGTTGACGAGATGGGTAACCCTGTGATGAATATGGGCCACGTTCTGTCATGTCTCAACAAGGTCCGTCTCCAGTGAAAGACTGCGGGCCGTAAAGTTTGCATTAACGTCGGGGTTATAGTTGGATGCTGGAATTGAAGAGCGCATCATGCTCGTATCCAGAGATGAGCAAAGCTGCTTGGTGGTAAGCTACAAAGAGATCAAGTCTTGTCTGGAGTCTGCTTTCCAGTAAGCCCCTCGCTACCTGGTGCTGCATGTCCACGGTTCAACCCTCCCCCTCCCGTAGTGATCTAGCCGTCGGGAATAGTTAATTTAAGAGCATAGCCTTAGGTGCTGCTGGAATTTCAGCATGTACTCTGTGTAATCTTTGCATGGCGGTTGCGTTTGAGGACCTGACACCGCGATCCATTTATTGGGTGGAGTGCGGGACAACGGGGTGCAAATAAAGATTTCCTGTGTTGAGGCTCCCGCACTGTTCTCCTCTCATCCCAGATTGGTCAATGTATGCCCCTAAATCCTAGTGCACAGGCAGAACGGATACCTCTACAGACCACCACCATGCAGCCGGACTTTCGCGACGAGGAGCCACCTTTTCAAGAAGACTCGGAGCGATCGTCGCAGACGCTTGCCTTTGCTCCCCAAAGCGATGATCAAGGTGCCGCGAGAACCATTCCTTTGTCAGCTAGAGCCGACTGACTAAATAATCTGCACGACCCACGTCAGAACGAAAGCTACGGATCCGCCTAGGGACGTCATTCTTTCTATTTGGCTTGATCAATAACAGTCAGTCCGACCGACCAGCACCATAATACAGAGTCGCTAAGCAACCACCGCTCCGTAGTCCTTTACGTTGTTATTTTATCTGCGGCTCTCGATCTCGTTCCTCCGGCGACCCCTAAAGTGAGATTCCTTGCTCCAGCTTTCGATTGCAATGTTGACCGCTGTGCCTCTCTCAGGGAATCATTGCATTCTGCAACATCGCACCTTCATTTGTAAGACTGAACGACGTATGTCGCATATCATCAACTGAATGTCCTTTCCGAACCTAGGCTGCCAAAGTAGGGTGGCCTTATATTCTTAAGGGACGGATTCGATACACCCGACGCCTTGTGGGATGCTGTTTCTGCAGCGTCATGGGAATGCTGGTGAGTATTTAACATTGTCAGAAGGCATAACGTTCGCTCATGCATGGGGTGTCAAGGTGGTATCAAGCTTTGAAGGCCTCGGTATGCGGTTGCTGGGTATCTGTCTGGCTTCGTTCTCCAGCGGTAAGGACCGATCCACCCTTCCTGCACTGTAACCACTGAGCCTTGTCCAATATTTAAGGCCTCGGAGAGCTTACTTTCCTTCAGCTCTCGACCACATATCCAATAGCATTAGCTGGGCACTCAGTTGGATACTTTGCCAGTGGGACTGGTGGTGCGGGCGTTGGCGGCGCGGGTCTCTGGTGGGAGCTTCGATCACTCGGAGTTAAACGAGGAATTGCAATCTGCGGGGCAAGTGATCTCTCTCTACTATGACATGCATTCGAGACGCTTAGCTTATTGAACCTCGTTCCAGTTCCTTCCCTTCGTCATCCCACTGGCGTATTTCTTTCTCCTGCCACCAGCCACCGACTTCCAAGGGGTAGTTGGCACTTCAGCAGCTTACGCTGCCATTCCAACCGCCGATCCTTCCGAAACTCCAGCAGAGGAGTTCGAGGAAAGCGAGGCGCAGGCGAGTCGAGGCCCTAAAATTCGTGTGTCGTTGTCAGCTGCCGACAAGCTCAGATTGGTCCGGCCTCTACTGCTGAGATATATGCTCCCGTTATGTAAGTTTTCCCGGGAAGCCCTATCAGTGCGCTAGCTGACTTGACGACGGACCGGCAGTCCTGGTTTATGTTGTAAGTTTGGTATAGGAGTTGCGAGAAGGCGCCGTTATTGAACGATTTCCGGGCTTTGCAGATCGAATATACCATAAACCAAGGAATTGGACCAACGTTAATATACCCCGTTCCCAGCCCATCCACTCATTCCTTCTGGGGTCTGTTCATCAAGTCTGTCCGTGATTACTATCCCTTATGGCAGGTTAGCAGCTTGTGCATGGTGACTTTCCGGGCTGTTTTATGATCTGACGGCTCCGTAACAACCTTCTCTTCAGCTCGTCTACCAGACATTCGTTTTCTTCTCGAGATCGTCCATTTCGCTTGGCTTTCCAGCATTGCCAGCAAACTTGCTTGGACTTCCCGCCCTCGTCCAGTCATTCGTATTCATCACCTTATCCACCGAAAGTGCAAAGGGGATATTCCCTGACGATGTTGGGACTACTATATCCCTCGTATTTCTCCTGATTGCTGTAGAGGGCTTCTGCGGTGGTTTAGCTTAGTGGGTCTCACCGCACTAGCGCGCGTTACCAACCGACTCTGACCACTCGATATCATGCTAGCGTCAACGTGTTCTATCGGATCGGACAAGAAGATCACCCTGAGGAATCGGACAGTGAATACGATATCGAACGCAAGAAGCAGGAAAGGGAGTTCAAGATTGGCTCCATAGGAGTTGCGGACTCGCTTGGGATAATGTTGGCTTCTCTGCTAGCCATGCCCACTGAAATCGGTCTCTGCAAAGCTCAAGTTGCTCGCGGGAAGGATCTTTGTCGTACTTTGTAGTTGCGCTGTCACTTGCTGTTTATTCACCATCCTCCACTAACAGTATTTCAATTCTTCGGGAGGTGACGAACGCATTTCGGCACTTGCAAATCCTACAAGAATGAGAGGGCTAGAGAAGTCTAACAAAACAACCAAAACAGGGTGGTGGCGGGGCTGACAGAAGAAAACAAGCGAGTGCGCGATCGAACGGGCGTAGACGTTGCCACCTATCATCCACCTACCTCTGGAAGGCTGGATCTGGTTCCCATTCCATTTCACCCTCGGCCCTTGGGCCTCTTCGGTTCATCCGTCGCCTTCCGTCTTGTTCGGCAGCCGCACAGACCTCTTTCAAGAAGGACTCGAGGGATGATTCAAAACCAGCGCAGCATCGTTGATACCTTCGAACCTGTATCAAGCCTTGTCGTAGTGCATCGAGAATTGAGGCGGCGAGCCTTGCGGCTCTTTGGCGTTTCAAGTCAAGGAGTTCGGCTTCGCGGTCGGCACACGTCTGTTCTTTTAGTCTGAGTTCGCATTTAAGGAAGAAGATGGTTTCTTCCATGTCAAACCGCGTTGACGTTCCTCCCGCCACATCTCCCGCACCCGTAAGTACTCGTCGTTCTTTGCAGCCAGTCGTGTTTCTGCGAGTTTACGCTCCGCGGTCGATGGATGAACTTGAGTGAGTAATCCAAGCATGCCTCGCATGTAGACATCCCGGAGCTTGAGCACTGCGATCCTGGACTCAAGTACGGCGACCCTTTCGTTAACGTTAGGAGCAGCCTGTTGAGCAGCGTCATCTTCAGGAGATGGGGGGTTGAGAGAGAGGAGTGCCATAGGTGCTGTTTCTAGGGAATGGGGCGGGATGAGCAGATTGGGAGTATTGGAGAACGTTGGGCCAGGGACCGCCTCATTTTGCGTTGTGGTGCGAACATCCTAAACAGGCGACGTGAGTGGGTCAGAGACGGGCCAAGGAAACTCAGCTCAACGAGATAGACCTGAGTAGGTTGAGGGTGTGCTTGATGACCTTGTTCGTGCTGTGTATATCCTTCTACTCGATTTTTGCCGCTCTGATCTCGGGGAGGTCAGCATCGTGCTACGGAATTGCCATACGCGCCGCAATTACCTTGATGCCACGACGAAGTGCACGCTTAAGTCTTTGTAGAATCTTCATGGTGATGGACCGGGTTGAATTGGTTCACAGGTGTCGTGGCAGAGTCTCCGACCGATTGGGTGGACGAGGTTCTGCGAGCAAAGCGTGGAAGTACAAAGTTGGTGGGAAGGGAGAGACGAGTCGAAAAGGATATGAGGGAGAAAGGAAGGGAAAGAGCGAGGAGACAGTTGCTGATATATACGCGGATGCTGTAACCTTCACGTGCCAACGGGCGAGGCACCGCGCTCTGGTTATGGCTGTCAAGATCTTTGCCGAGACCTTGAATTAATTCAGTAAACCGCGGGAATATTTATACATCCGAGGGTTCCACAAAGTGATACGTCGAGAAGTTGTTTATATTGAAATTGTATTCCCCACCAACTTATGAAGCCCTTATTTATCTGTAAATACATCCGTTGCCCGCGGGAGGATCTTTGTCGTACTCTGTAATTGCGCTCTCACTTAATTGTTTATCCACTATACTCTACTTTCGGTATTCCAATTCTTCGGGAGGTGGCGAACGCATTCAGTATTTGCAAATCCTACAAGAATGCTCGGACTAGAGCAAAGGTCTAACAAAAAGGAGGGTGGTGACACGGTTGGTAGGAAGAAAACAAGGCGCGATCGAACGAGTGTAGCCGTTGTCATCTATTATTTACCTACATATGGGAGGCTGGATCTGGTTCCCATTCCATTCCGCCCTCAGGCCTTGGGGCTCTTTGGTTCCTCCGTCGCCTTCTGTCTCCGTTCGGCAGCCGCACAAAGCTCTCTCAAGAAGGACTCGAGGGACGATTCGAACGCAGCTAAGCATCGTTGGTACCTTGGGAGGTATATCAAGTCTTGTTGTAGTGCATCGCGAATGGAGACGGCGAGGCTCACGGCTCCGTGGCGTTTCAAGTCAAGGAGTTCGGCTTCGTGGTCGGCGTACGTCTGTTCTTTTAGTCTGAGTTCGCATTTGAGGAAGGAGATGGTTTCTTCCATGGCAAAACCGCGTTCGCGTTCCTCCCACAGCATCTCCCGCACCCGTAAGTCCTCGTCGTTCTTTGCGACCAGTCGTGCTTCTGCGATTTCATGCTCCCCGGTCGATGGATGAACTTGGGTGAGCAATCCAAGCATGCCTCGCATGCAGACGTCCCGGAGCTTGAGCATTGCGATCTTGGACTCAAGTACGGCGACCCTTTCGTTAACGTTAGGAGCAGCCAGTTGAGCAGTTTCATCACCAGGAGATGAGGGGTTGAGAGAGAGGCGTGCCGTAGGTGCTGTTTCTAGGGAATGGGGTGGGATGAGCACATTGGGAGTATTGGAGAGCGTTAGGCCAGGGACTGCATCATTTTGCGCTGTGGTGCGAACATCCTAGGTATGCGACGTGAACGGGTCAGAGGCGAACCAAGGAAACTAAGCTCAACGAGATAGACCTGAGTAGGTTGAGGGTCCGCCTGATGACCTTGTTCATGCTGTGTACTTCCTTCTACTCGCTTTTTGCCCCTCTGATCTCGAGGAGGTTAGCATCATGCTGCGCTATTACCATATGCATCGCAATCACCTTGACGCCACGACAAAGTGCACGCTTAAGTCTTTGCAGAATCTTCATGGCGATGGACGGGTTGAATTGTGTTACAGGTGTCGTGGCGGAGTCTCCGACCGATCGGGTGGACGACTCGGTTCTGCGGACCAAAGCGTGGAATTACGAAGTTGGTGGAAAAGGAGAGACGAGTCGAAAAGGTATGAGGGAGAAAGGAAGGGAAAGAGCGAGGGGACAGTGGCTTATATATATGCGGATGCTGGAACCTTCACGTGCCAACGAGCGAGGCACCCTGCTTGTCCCTGCGCCTTGTTTATGGCTGTCAAGATCTTTGCCGAGACCTTGAATCAATTCAGTAAACAGCGGGAATATTTATAAATCCGAGGGCTCCACAAAGTGATACGTCGAGACGTTGTTTATATTGAAATTGTATTCCCCACCAACTTATGAAGCCCTTATTTATCTGTAAATACATCGGTGTTTCAATATCTATTCCGCAAGCCGAGGTGACCGACTCTTCCTCCAGAGCCCATCCGCCACTTTCACTCCATCCCATCCTCCCACAACGTCATGCACTCTCACGACTTCCGCCCCTCCAAGTATCGCAGCTGCATGCGCGGCCACAGTTGCAGCACCCCGTTCCTTCGCCGAACTGTGCTCTCGCTGGATCACTTTGCCCAGGTACGACTTTCTTGAAGACCCAACAAGGACGGGCATATTCGCCAGAGGGTGGACTGACTTGACGCTTGACGAAAGCGAGCGAGTGGGGGTGGGCTTGACTGAAGACGACAATGACGGAGAGGTGATATCTCCTAGTCTCCGAACGATCGTCAAGTTACCCTCCACCGTCTTGCTAAATCCAATTCCAGGGTCAACCATGACGTTCCACCGCCTCACACCACCATCTAACGCCCACTGGACTTTCTTTCCCAACTCCGCTCTAATCCCTTCAATGACCCCACCAAACTCGTCATAATTCTTGTCCTGTCCTGCATCACCCCGAGAGTGCATCATAACCACAGGACAACCAGCTTCTTTGACGACGTTGAGAATGTCGTCGTTCCCCTCTCGAGTGAGCGCGTACACGTCGTTGACCAGATCCGCCCCAGCTTCCAACGCAGCTTTGGCGACTGACCCTCGGAACGTATCCACTGAAATCAACGTACGCGAAGTGATGGCGTTGGAACTGGACCGAATGGCCCTGACCACTGGTACGACTCGGTTGATTTCCTCTTCCAGCGAGATCTCTTGTGCACCCGGGCGAGTAGAATATCCTCCAATATCGATAACGTCCACCATCGACCGTTGCGCGGTTATGGGTGTTGACGGGGACGATATAGTCCAATCCGAAGTCGAGGAGGAAATGATGAACGAATCCACGAAGCGCATCGCGTCACTGAGAGCGGCGTGATCGCCTCCATCCGAAAACGAGTCGGGAGTCGTATTGACCGCCGCCATGATCCTCGTGCGTTCTCCCCAGACCCAATACGGAGTTTCTTCCTCTTCTTTCGGCCCAGTTGGAGCCGAGAGCGACTTGGATTGAATGAACGGCACAACTTTCCGCAAGGACGCCTTCTTTCCACCGTTGGTAACCCTCCGTAAAAGAGCTTTCACCGAAAGGTTCATAGATGGATGAACGAACTGTGGAATCATACTTTTCGGGCCGCAGTCAGCCGTCGCCTCTTTTAGGCAAACGAAGCCTACAACATACTCAGCTAAAGGTTGTAGAACAAAATCCCTTTCATGCACCCTCCCGTGCGGTACAACCAACTTCTTCACTCCGCTGACTTCGTCAACCTCTTCCGAAGAATAAACCAGCTCGTTGTAGAAGATGAGGTCTAGATCCACTATTCTCGGTCCGTTCCGGAACGTTGGGGTTCGCCCAACCTTGGTTTCGACATCCTTGAGGAGTGCCAGGAGGTCTAGCGGCTTCAGGGAAGTCGAAATCTGTGGAAGTGAAGAGCAGTAAGCTCGCTTCTCCCCACCTCATGGAACAAGTCGCCCACCAAAGCAGCACCATTCACAAAGTCCCTTTGGTCCTGCACATACATAGCCGTACTTTCGTACAAGAAACTCGTCTCCAACACCTTCACTTCGGGGTGTGCCTCCAGCAACCTCAGCGCCCGTTCAATGTTGACGAACCGATCTCCAATATTCGAACCGAATGCAATCGCCGCTACGACGTTCTCTGGACCCTCCTCCTTGTCTGCAGGGGTCGAGATGGAGGCTGCCGCAAAGTCGGATGGAGCTCGAGTGATGATGATTTCAGGAGAGTCGGCAAACATGAGTGCGCTGGGTTTCGATAGGCCAACTGTGATACGCTGGACGGGGGTACTGGAAGGTGTGGTCGTATCGGCTGGCTGAAGAGCTATTTCCGCGATGCTAGTAACGAGGGCTTCGACGGTCTGGTAAGATGATTTGAGGACATGCTGTTTGAAAGCAATAGATTAGCTATATTCTTGGTAAAGAGAGTTGGAAACAGATCGCTCACCTCCGAAACGCGGTTCACGAAGGCCCCGCAATCAAATCCATCCGGAGAGCCACTCGATGCATCCCATGGACCCACATCCATTGTCAAATTGACAGTAACCTTCTGCTTCATCTCTCGCTCCCAAGGATGAATCCCAATAATAGCAGTCAACTCCAAACCCTTCACCAAAATCTGATCGAACCGGGCATCCTCTCCTTCTCTGGAGCTCGTTCTCCTAACAACCCTCACTCCGGCACTCTTAGCATGAAGCAGCGCTTTTGGCTTCTCGACAACGACGTAAACCTCCTGCATTCCATCCTTCTCAAAGCCCCTCAACGCAGCTTCGGCCACTTCCACGGCCAAATGTTCCGTACAGCCGAATTTCCCTTGGGTGGCGGTCTTTTGCACCAATTTAGCTAAGTTGCCGTAGTGGATAGAGTGAGGGAGGTGATCTGTACCGCCTGCGAGTGCGATTGAGAATGGTATTCCAACGGAGATGAGCGTAGGCTGAGGGGCGAGGGCGGAACCAGGTTTGTTTGACCATTGAGACGGACCGGATATGGTGGTTAAGGAGAGGTTGTTGAGTAGTATCCAGTCGGTCGAATGGTCTGGAGACGCTAGGAAGGCCATTTCGCGAAAGAAGTGGGAGAGGCTCTTGTCACCAATTTGTTGAGACTGCCTGTGGTAAAATGCAGCAACACAGGTCTGGTCAGTTTGGTTCTAATAATAGCTTTCCTCGTCAAAGGAACAGACCTCCTATAATTGGAAGGAAAGAGCACTGGGTTGACTCGACCAATGGGCAAAGGATGGCGAAATCCATGACCGACGTTCAAAGTCAGCCGCCCTGAACATCGACGCCACATCCAAGTTCCCACGCAGACATCGCGACCAAACAACGCCACGCTTCCTCCCGTTTCGATCATTCCTTTACACGTTCCCTCAACCTCCCAACCTCCTGAAAACCCCCATCGCCCAACATGTTCGGCGATGCTATCCAGAAAATGAAGACTATGGGCGTGCGCCAGGTGCTTACCTTTGGATTGAATCCGAGCTTAAGTCGCCTGCGGCTAATCATCCCCCACTTCCGCCCATGTTTCGCAGGTCATGCTACAAGTCCTCAACTTCGCGACCGTTATTGCCACAGGATTGATGATTTGGAAAGGCCTTGGCTTGGCTCTCAATAACGGGAGTCCAATCGTCGTCGTTCTCAGGTGAAGGCGCTAAACCGCATTTGGACACGTATGCGTAGGTCAATGCTGACACCTCATGCCTTCCTCTCGCAGCGAATCCATGGAACCGGCTTTCGCCCGTGGGGACCTCTTGTTCCTACATAACCCTCGGGACACACCATTTGAAGTTGGAGACATCACGGTTTACAAGGTCAGCCGTAAGCCTGACACCGTCAGAAATTTGTCACTCACCGGATCGGTATGCGGCTCAGCTGAACGGAGTTGAAGTTCCTATTGTTCATCGTGTGCTCGAAACCCACACGCTGTACGTTGATTGCTTGTTTCGAATGCTCGTGCTTGGCGCGTAAAGGCTGACCTTTCATCCCACCAGTCGGTCAAACCCACTTAAACAAAAGATCCTAACCAAAGGAGACAACAACTACGACGATGACTTGGGACTTTACAATGGTCGCGAGTGGTTGGATCGCGAACATCTCATTGGAAAAGTCAGAGGGTGAGTTTTCGAATATCGCCACGTCCCGCTCGACCCGCTGATGACATACACTCCTAAACTCAGCTTCATTCCCTACGTTGGATATGTAACCATTGCCATGGTATGTCGGTCCTTTCTTTCTGGCCTCTGCATAGCTGACGTTCTCGATCCCGTCTCGCAGAACGACTTCCCGTGGCTCAAACACGCGCTGATCGGAGTTCTGGGCCTCTTAGCTCTCTTCCAGCGGGAATAAGATGTTGGATAGCTTCTCTATCGTTATTAATGATTTCGGACTCCTGTATTTCAAGTTCCCTTGTTTAAATTTGTCTTCCTCAACGTCACCAGTTCAAAACAGAGTTCCTGCACAAACATTGCGACCAAACAACGTCACGCTTCCTCTCGTTTCGATCATCCCTTTACACGTTCCCTCAACCTCCCGACCTCGTGAAAACCCCCATCGCCCAACATGTTCGGCGATGCTATCCAGAAAATGAAGACTATGGGCGTGCGCCAGGTGCTTACCTTTGGATTGAATCCGAGCTTAAGCCGCCTGCGGCTAATCCCCCGCTTCCGCCCATGTTTCGCAGGTCATGCTACAAGTCCTCAACTTCGCGACCGTTATTGCCACAGGATTGATGATCTGGAAAGGCCTTGGCTTGGCTCTCAATAACGAAAGTCCCATCGTCGTCGTACTTAGGTGAAGGCGCTAAACCGCATTTTGACACGTATGCGTATGTCTGCCCAATGCTGACACTTCATGACTTCCTCCGCAGCGGATCTATGGAACCGGCTTTCTATCGTGGAGACCTCTTGTTCCTACATAACCCTCGGAACACACCATTCGAAGTTGGAGACATCACGGTTTACAAGGTGGGCAGCAGGGAAAGCACCGTCGGGAAGTTGGCACTCACCGGGACTGGTATGCGGCTCAGCTGAACGGAGTTGAAGTTCCTATTGTTCACCGTGTTCTCGAAACCCACACGCTGTACGTTGCTTGATTGTTTCGGATACAAGTGCATGGGGCTTAAAGGCTGACCTTTCATTTCATCCCACCAGTCGGTCAAACCCACTTAAACAGAAGATCCTAACTAAAGGAGACAACAACTACGACGATGACTTAGGACTTTACAATGGTCGCGAATGGCTGGATCGTGAACATCTCGTTGGGAAAGTCAAAGGGTGAGTTTTCGGATTGCCGCACGTCCAACTCGACCCGCTGATGAAATGCACTTCCTAACCTCAGCTTCATTCCCTACGTTGGATATGTAACCATTGCCATGGTATGTTGGCCCTTTCTTTCTGACCTCTGCATAGCTGACGTTCTCGACACCGTCTCGCAGAACGACTTCCCGTGGCTCAAACACGTGCTGATCGGAGTTCTGGGCCTCTTAGCTCTCTTCCAGCGGGAATAAGATGTTGGATAGCTTTTCTATCGTTATTAATGATTTCGGACCTCTGTACTTCAAGTTCCCTTATTTGTCCTCCTCAACGTCACCAAAGTTCCAAACGGTCGGCCATCCCATCCAACGGACTGGCAGTCTTTCCGAGAGCGAGCTCGCATAGAGGCACATGCCTTTTAGAACGGTGATTGACTTGGGACGGGGCAGGACATACAGCGTGGAAATAAGACAGAAACAGCAAGTGATGATGCAAGCGAAGCGAATGCGACGAGAGATAGAGAAACGGATATAGCGGTGACGTCGTTCATCCAGACTTGCCCTCGGGGTTGGGGTTCCTGTGAGAGAGCAACGTTGTCAGCACCAAGTCTTAGTGCGTGCAGGCAAGGGAATGGGAGCGGAGGAAGGGATGGATCAGATAGGAGCGAAAGACATAATTGTTTTGCTGTTTCTTCAAAGACTTTGTATGTTTGTCTCGAATAAATTGTTCTCATCAAGGTATTTTGAATGATGGCCGAGCGCAGTTGCCGGTGCTGTGCCGAAGGGCGCGGTGGAGGTGGATACGGAAGGAAGTTAGACTCACATTCGTCGCTTGGCACCAGGAGCGGTCGTCACATTGACGAACCTAGAGGGATCGAACAAGTCAGGCTTGCAATACTGGCAGGAAAGGTCCAAATCGTCCGCTCACCGCCGGTTATAGAGGATGCGCTTATAAGCCCTGCCGGTCTTCTTCTTCTTCTTCTCCTGGGGCTCGACCTTGGGACACTGAGACTTGACTTTACCGGCACGAGCGAGTGATCCGTGGACTAGTCAGAAAGTTGATAATCGTCGAGCATGAATCCCCAGTAGGCCGTCAGTCTAGGATCAAATTTGCGTTTTCTCCCGGCAAAACACACCTATGATATACAGACGAAGTGATTAGCTTCCAAATGTATCTGAAATGATGCATGCAAGCGCACCTTTTCCCATGTTGTTGAGGTTTTCTGAGGGTCTTGACGATGCGGTTAACGGCGATGGGTGGAAATTGGATGAGTCTCGTCGAGCGTGGGAGGGGAACACGGGGTTCCGGAGATCTTGACTTTTCAGGAAGGCTACTGCCGAAGCTTTGTTGCCTACTAGGCTTTGACGGTAAGCATGAGATTGCTAGCTGGAGTGGCTGGTTTCTATTCTTGTATATTGCTGTTAGGAGGTCTCTGTCGCAGATGGGATGGAACCCGTTCCCCCGATCGAGGGATCCCGAGAACGGTGACGAAACACTTTTGAAAGCCCTCGCTTTCCGATGTTCGTAACTTCGCCATGTTCCTAAGCACTTACAACTTTGTCAAGAAGACAAGAGTTGTCATTTATTTCGCACCATGAACCGTGACCGGTATGAGCTTTCTCTCCTAGAATCCTTTGAAATGATACCATTGTTAACTAGAGTCAAGACCTCGACGCCTCATAAAGTCACCATTGGAGTAGACTAGCCGGTAGACGCCCGCTCTGACCTGTGGCAATCGAATTGAATTGAAATCGAGGTGCCTGTCCTCGCCCATCGGCCACTTGACGCCGGTGATTCGTACAATCGTCCGAATAACCCCCTTCCAATAATAAATCAATGCCCCCCCCCTTTTTTTAGCTGTACCTAGATTTAGATCCTTTCTATTCGCCCGCACTCGGTGCCGTCCAGACGGCCAAGATAACCGCACCGCCCGAGAGACTCCAACTGCCCCTAAACCGAAAGAATGAATGAATGTGAGATATTTTTAGAGATAGAAATAACGAGTCGTGTGCCCGGGAGATTTGTTCAGGACGAATCGCAAAAGTTCATGGTTACCACTTTAGCGCTCTAGATAAGGATTGAAAAGGAAAGGCTATGATGCACATGTATAGAATCTTGATGTCGTGAGGTTAGTTAAGACCGATATGTCCGTCAGCCACACAGCCGAGGCGGCCTTGCGGCGACCTTGCGATAGCCTCGTTCTCCTCTCGTCGAGTCCCCTTTGGCATCCGGCCCTAATCCCGTTCGACGAAACAAGTTTTCCCCGGGGCTCTCAGCGACGTACACCACCCTAGTCGCTCTAGATAGCCCGGATCAGACAGCCAATGGTGGGTGATACAGTCTCTCAAACCAACGGGGTGTCTGTGGATGCTTATTAGTCACTCTCCGGGAACTCTCTGAACCAAGCATGCGTTCCAGAACAACCACAGTCGATTCCTCAGCATTGTCGGATGTAAGTGAATTTGAGGCATTCTGTCTTCAGAGCTTTGAAGTCCCCCCCCCTCCTCTAGGTCAGCGCCGTCGCTGGTAGAGATGTTGACCTAGAGAGAGACCCTGGTGATGCGTAGGTCCAAACTTCTCCGATCTAGATATAAAACAACCAAACCTTACTAACTTGCGCTCACAGTGGAGACCAACAGCCCAATATGCGGGCTCAAACGAATTTCATGCCCGAACTTTTCGTGCCCCTCGTATGTGGAATACCTCCCGTCTCATTCGTTATAACACGTAGACCAGGGTCAGTTCTGAACTACATTCAATGCGCCATTGCTTACCGATTGCTTTCGGCGCTTAAATCTTTGCAATGACATTGTATCGTATCATGATGACGCTGGCGTTGATTCTCTGGATTCCCTCCACGCTACTCTCGTTTCTGGCCAACGCGAACGCAGCTGGGGGGATCGTTGGTGTGGTTCCTGTCGCCGGCGGCTTCCTGTCGGAAATTTTCCCATGGAAGAAATCGGTCTGAATCTAACATTTACCTCCTCTTGCCTTGATAGTCTTTTCTGGATGGAAGAACGTCGCGAATACGACAAAAGCTGGGCTCCTGGTTCCTTGAGCGGGATTTTAGTCTAGATTTATGGAATGGTAAGTTAATGTCTCGGAAGGTTATTTTTATCTAATATTTTCTCCCCTTCAGTCTGGTTTTCAGTGAATTTTAGTGTGTGGTTGTTCCTATGACAAGCCGGGGAACCCTCTCTAATCTCCTGCCTCGCTTCCGCCCTCAGTCCTATCGGGTTATCTACATATATGCAACTACGCGATTGCAGCCGTTTTCTTGGATAGCCCGGCATCGTATTTCATTTTCTCCTTCACATCCGGCTTAGTGCTGGTGGCCTACAGCTATGCAACTGCCTTTCTTCTATCGCGCTGGCTGGAAAGTAGGTCCTTTGCGTCCCGGATTCTTCTCGAGGAGTTAGCGATATTTGGACCCAGGCTGGGGACGATGGCCCTATTAATTGAGCACGCCAGATTAAAGGGTTATACTTTCGTCCAGATTAGGTACATGGCGCTGCCTCCCCTACTAAGTTTAGAGCTTAGTACGCTTGACAGATTGTGCTGAACGACTCTCGCTGACTTGGTAATTGTTTAACCTTCAGCCATGGAGACTCTGTTTATCTGTACTCGCAACACTGCTACTCTGGGGGACTGCGCTCGCCCTGGTTATTGGGGCTGGATACATGCTGTTTCTCTTGCTTCATCTCTATCTCCGGGAATCGCGGAAACAGCGAGGATATCGCGCTTCTGGCGACTGGTAGAGTGGGGATGGGAAACGGGCGGACTTGAAGACCCCATCAAACCTGTTTCAATTGTAATACATGTCCTTAATACATCCACTCTCACTTATGCATCGTCCACAACAAACACTGAGCTTGCAAGATATGTTGAAATGATGTAGGATGGGTTGAGCGCGGGCTTGGAAAGCAATACATCAGCCATATTGCCCTGTCCTCAAGCTCCTGCAGCGCATGAAATAAAGAACCGGTCAGCAAGTAAGAGGCATGAGCTATTTTTTTAGAGATAAAAATAGTAGGTCGTGTATCTGGCTGTTCGTTTAGAACGAATCGCAAAAAGTATAAATCATGGTCACCAATTTAGCGCTCTGGATAAGGATTGAAATAGAAAGGCTATGAATAAGTCCTCTCAATGCGCAGCTCGATGCTTTTCATATCTCAAGATATTTATAGTTTTCGAGTGCTCTGCAATTTTCAGAACGGCTAACTCCGCTTTGGGTGCGGAAACCGACATCGCCGCACCGGCTGTTCTGGCGGTCCGCCCACAGAACTGACGATGACGAATTGACGAGCATAGATCCGATAATAACCTTTGCGCACTTAGAAAGGTCCCGCTCGGATCGGCTATGTTGTAAGATTAGTCTCGATGACCACATGCTCGTATTCGGAGGTGACCGTAGCCAAGCCCGTAGAGCATGGGAACTCGCCGAACTCCACTCCGAACTATCTTAGGAGGCGGACCAGGCTTGGAATGCAACCGTTCAAGCGCCGCATTAAGCGCCCGCTCCAAGGTTATATGATGTAGATGCGCACACGACTATTTATACGGCTCCTCGATCGCATTGCTGCACTATTGAACGATCTCCTCGAGTCACGTTCTCACCTTCCTCAACACCGCAATCAGATCATCCACCATGGCTACTCCATTGCCCGGCTTGAAGGAATTCCTTAAGCAAACAAAACAACAGTTTTTGCAAGACTTGGATGCGAAGAATGCGGACAAATGGACCGTGGTTATGGGCAACGAGGCTGGAGGTAAGGGCCTTGATTCGCTTCCGCCCGTCTGACCCAGTGATGATATATTGAACCACCCTGTCTCGTCGTAGATCTCGACACCATAGCAAGCTCTGTGGCGTATTCGTATCTCGCTACCAACCTTCAAAAAACTCCGACCGTCGCCCTCGTCCAGACCCGTCACACCGATCTCTACCTCCGGAAAGAGAACCTCTACGCCTTGGAGTTCTCGGACCTAGATTCCAGCGGTGCCGACTTGCTCTGCATCGACGACATCCCTTCTTCCCATCCTCTCAACTCGTCGTTCAGCAAGTACGTCCTGGTCGATCACAACGTCCTGGAAGACGCGTTCGAAGGTGGCT
Source organism: Tulasnella calospora MUT 4182 (assembly GCA_000827465.1). NCBI lineage: Eukaryota > Fungi > Basidiomycota > Agaricomycetes > Cantharellales > Tulasnellaceae > Tulasnella > Tulasnella calospora. The sequence goes on from KN823062.1 coordinate 111,057, forward strand.
CGGGCAAAGTGGTTGGCATCATCGACCATCACGCGGACGAGAAAAAATACCCCGATGCGGCGTTTAGGGAAATAGAGCCCGCAGGGAGCTGCACTTCCCTGGTTGCGCGCCACTTCCAGAAAGAGTGGACCGTCGAAGCTGGAGTGTCGCAGGACGTGGCGACGTTGCTTCTCACCGGCGTTACCATCGACACCGGAGGGCTCAAGGACAAGGACGTGGTTAAACCTGTAGACGAAGCCTCTGGGCGGTTCCTCTACGCCAATTCGAAGCTTGAACAAGGCGGATCGTTCCAAGGGCCGAAGAGCCTCAAGGACCTCGACGACACGCTGCACGACAAGAAAGTCGACATCGGTGACTTGAGCACCAGGGATCTCCTCCGACGCGATTATAAAGACTTTGAAGTTAGCAACCCTGACAACCTTCAGGGTCCCAAGCTTGTTGTTGGCTTGTCTACGGTCCCGATGGGCCTGGAAGCGTGGTCGGAGCGGGATGGCAAGAACAAGTTCTTCGACAACGTCGAAAACTACTTTGCGGGGCGCAATCTCAGCGTTCTCGGTATCCTTACAACGTTCAAGACGGAGAAGAAACATAAGAAGAAGCGGGAGCTTTTGTTCCTCACAAACAAGGATACGGTACCGGCTGACGTGGAGAAGAGACTGTTCGACGGGCTCGAGAAGAGCGATCAACTAGAAGTAGGTCTCGCATTTCCTTTCTGGTCGTCTTCTGGTGATCGTTGACCCGATCGTATATATCAGCTGAAAGAGACCGATAAGCTGGGAAAGCCCAATCATCCGAAGCACACCAGAGTCTGGGATCAGGGGAACACAGAGTCGAATCGGAAGGTCATCGCTCCCTTGGTGCAGTCACTCCTTGAGGGGAAGCCCGCAGAAGCCGGCGGGCAGTCTTAAGCGAGATTGGAATCCACTGCGACCCGTCGCAGACAAGTCGATCCTAGTCATGGGGCCGAGATGTATTCTACCTTTTGAACTCCGTCTACATGTACCAATGAAACGTGCACCTTTGTTTCCGAGTATCCGCGGTGAATTTGACATCGGAGTTCGACGAGGCCATCGTCCCGTTGGACTGAAGCAAGATTCTTGAAATGAATTCGAAAAGACCTGCAATCGTCGTTCACGGCAGGCAAAGAAGCTGACCAAGCGCTCCTCTGTCGAGCTCAGGTGATCGAAAACGTTCCCACCACTTCAAGAGTTGTCCGGTTCGGAGAAGGACGCGGACTGGACATTCTGAACCGGAAGCAAAAGAGGGGCAGACAAGGATGAACGTGCATTAGGTTGATGATGTAAGCCGGCGCTCCCGGTAATCGCCGGCACACGCCTCTTTCCGCGGCAATCATGGTCTCCCAACTTTGTCACTGCACGATGTAGCCGCATGACTCCATCGTATCTAGTCGGCCGCCCCATACTTGCTGCGCGGATCATTAACATATACCCCATCGACGCCATGATGGCTCCAACGGAAACGGATGCCTTTGCACTTGCACAGTGTGCTAGATACCTCCGGGGTCCCTGCGGTCTAAATGGGGTTCGATGTCCGATGTGGCTCGAGGCTAGCCACCTTGAGGCAAGCGTGATGTAAACCTTGTTGTACGTCTGCTGCTCTTTTGACAGAGGCGTTTTGGGTCCCATCACGTCAGAATCATGACGTGGGTGCCCCTTCTCCTTTGGCCGACAAGGTGAAGCGGTGCCTTGCCTTATGCAGCGTCCGTTATCCCTCGGAGCATAAGGTTAGCCGTACGGCGGCCTGCGTCGGCCTCGACGAATTACAAAAAAATACAAGAAGCAGAGACAACAAGGTGTGTGGCAGTCCCTCGGTGCCCCTTGATTGACGTTTTGACGATCTTCCCTTATTGTCAGCGACTCGGCGCACGGCGCGCAAAGGGTCCTACCGGCCGTTAGCCTTTGGAGCTTCGGCCCGAGATTCGGAGTTTCAACTTCTTTTAGCCGCTCGCCACCATCACTGCGCTCGTTGGCGCTGACTGGCACTAGTGGCCCCAACGACGCTGCAGTATGCGGTGAGGTGGGCGGGTTTGCTCCACCCCATTTCTCTTCACTTTGTCGATAAATGGCACCACTGGAGTTGCCGATATCGGAACCCAGCGACCCTGTTTCGGCTCGCTCCCAAAGCACTAGGGTTAAGCTACGAGTTCACGACCCGCTTCTATCGGTCATTGCTAGCTTATCAACGTCAACTCGTAAATATTGTTTGGCACCTTCTGAGGGTGCCTGCTCCGCCCAGTCGGGATGAACGGATCCAACCTTCGGCGTTCGGTTTTGCTAACCATTTCGTCACCATTCCGTGTTGCCTCTCACGGAGTTTATCAACATGTAATTCTCGATTCAAACATTCACGGTTCAAGAGAATACCGTACGACTCCTGCTGCTGGACCCCGAGATAGGGCGGTTCGGCCGGTTCGGATACATAAACCTTGCCAGAGGTGACGCCCGCTTCCTCCTTTGGAATATCTGTTTCACTCTAGAGGATTTGAGCAGATTCCTGGTATCTCCCATCGACCACTGTACCGGCTTTTGATTCAATTTAGACTCTATAGTAGGACGGTTCGTCGTTTGAGTCAGTCCTTGAAGGCTCGTGCTCTGGAACTACTGCTGCATTTCCAACCAAGAAGTTCCTGCTATCGTAGTCCCTGGGAAGGTTGAATAGAGCTGAGAGATAGGTGCTACTGAGGGCACGTCCTTCTCTTCCGGCCGCTGTTCGCACGTTTCTGGAAACACCTTATTCCCCAACCCCCCAAAGAGCTTATTTCCAAGGACATAGAACATTTCTAAATCCATTAATATAACGCCAGTCCGGTGACCACCTACATTCGGTATATGAAATCGCGGATCTGGGAGTTGTGTGTTTTCCGCCTCCTAGATGTGATGATCGTTTCCCGTCCGGACGCGTCGGTAGGGCGATATGCCCACTAAAGCTATCTGCACCTCCAAATGCTCTTCACCCCTGAACACCCCCATTGCTTGCTTGCTTCTTCGATGACGATGCGGTATGCGAAATGCCTTCACATCTTCCTCCTTTGTGGCTGTCCACCCCCGTTCCTGTTCGCCTGTCTGTCCCTGCAGCAAGGCATGTAGAGATAAGGGTTCGGGGGAGCTCGACCGCGAAAAACAAAAAAAAAAGCAAACAAGAGAACATGCCGGAAGGGTGCAGCACGGAGTACCGATGACTTTATCCTATGTTACTCCGGCGGTTGGTGGGTGGACCGGGGCAGGAAGAGAGGTGCTGCCTAGCGAGTACTTGTCGGAAGAAATGAATTGGACACAAGCGAATGAACTCAACGAGGCTGCTTGCTGTGTTGCTCAGGCCTTCCGACGAGATGCCAAAAAAAGGCCCGTTCTCTTCTCCCGCAGATTGATTTGAACCAGAGCGTTTAAAAAAGCGAAGAGAGCGATGGGAAAAAGACCTCTGAACCTTGTCCCCGCGTGTTTCATTTGTTTTGGGCGGTCAGATCGCATTCTCGACCTCTCTCGCACATCTCTTTTCCGAGAATCATATACGGGTATGGGAAATCGGCTGTCCAGCTCGATATGTTTGTTCTACCCCTAAAAAAACCAAGTCATCGCAAGGAGATGGGAGGCCTGATAGCAGGACAAGGCATCATCTGGGGGGAGAGGGAAGGACTAGATCGCAATGGATTCCCATAGTAAGATTCAGCAAAGGTGATTGGCTTCCACGTCGGTTCGTGTGCTGGGATGCGGTAATTTCAGTTCAGAGTCGACACGATGTCGGTCCCTTTTGGGAGGCCCGCCGGATGGAAATTGGCCGCCGAGGTCAAGTAGCGACTGCGTTTGAACTGAAAATGACGAGCAGAGGGACAGGGTGGCGATCCCTGAGAGAGGCAAGCAGGTTGGTAGCGTAATATGAGCGCAAGGCCTGAGGGGAGGCAGCGATGTTTTGACAGAAGTCGGAAATTGGGAGAGTTCGTTTTGGCAACGCGATGACCGCCTGTTTTTACCAAAACGGGATGTGAGGTGCGGTGCGGCCGTCGTCGGTGGACAGATTTCCGAAGAGAGCGCGTTAACATGCGTATTGGACACAAAGTCTTTTGTAATGCATTGGCAGGAGGTGACTAAGTATATCAAGTGTAATAGTATACCAAAGAACCTCCACTCTATTGCGATCGTAAAGAGACAGCTTTCCCAAGGCCTGTGAGATACGTTGAAGAGACTTGTCCGAGTACGGTAAAGACGATCGCGTTGGCGGGGGGGAGGGGGACGTCACTATCATGCAGCGATCGCCTGGTATCTATTTATTTAGATTACCGGAGCAAAGCGCTCGAGAGAGAGATAGCGTTCCGACAAGAGGAGGATAGTCGTCTTCTGTTGTCGGTAGAAAAAAGTTCTTGGCCACGAGGGCGACCTAGACCTCTGGGGTATGAGAGGGGACGTTCTCAGGTATCCTTGCAGTGCCACCGGGGTCGAATATGAGGGGACTCAAGCTTGTTGGAAGTCCGAAAGGTTTGCGAGAGAAACAGCCGAATGGAATGTTTATTGCGTGAGACTGCGTTTGGGTGTACGAACGCGAACGCGAGGTCGATCGGACTCATGGTACCGATTCCTCTCCCTCCTCCACACCCACCTGCAATGTAAAAATACGAGATATGTCCATATGCGACGTTGAGCAACAAACAGGTCAATTAGGCGAAGATAGACGTGAGTGCCAATCGCTGTCGGACCTCAGTTTGCAGCGACGGAGATGTCCGAAGGGAGGGGAGAGGTTGGTTGCAATCGCCCTACGATTGAGAGACGAGTTCGGTGGACAATCAGCAGTGACGTCTGAGGCAATGGGGTGCCATGGACAAGGAGGAGGGGGAGGAGAGTTGGAAACAAGGTTACCGAATCAGCTGAGGGCGTAGACGCTGGCTGTGGGTTCCGATGGGACGGTTGGTGCGGTTGCCTCGTGTTCGGTCTTCTCGCGTACCCCAGGGAGCAGCCCAACGTACTCCTCGCCCCTGCCCCCAACGACACCCAGCCAGAGAGCAAGTGCAAAAAAAAAGAAAAAGGAGTGCCTGCCAAAAGGCAACGCCACAACGGATCCCTGGGTGTGGGAAACTGTCCACCATCACCTCATATCCTCCCTTCCCAGTTCTGTCCTGGACCGTTCTTCCCTCTCTCCATCCTTTCGTTTCTCCCCGCAAAACCATCCAGCTCCTGCTCCCTACATACTACGCACCTCTCTCTACTACTTGGACGCGTCTATCTCATCAGACCCATACCAGGTGACTAGGTAAGCTCGTTCTTCTCGTTCATTCATACGCGTTCGAATTTCGACGCGTGAAGGTCTGGATGGGCATGCTCGGTACACGCTGAATGCTGGGCCCATGCAATGCCTCTTCTCCCACTCGGATGGTACACTGACCCCCACCCCCCCTCTTCTTTTATCACCTCGCTCCTCCATCCGTTCTCATCCTCCATCAGCCTCTTCTCTCCTTTCCCTCTACTCCCTCCAGAACACCCAACCGAACCAGCTCCAACGGACAAAGTCCCCAAGAGCACCCGAATACCCAGCCCCGACAGGCCCCGCCGAATCTGATCAGCAGCCTCGCTTTGTCTTGTCGCTTCCCGCCGTTAGCAACGACGACCTCTCCCCACTCTTATTATTTCAGTCTGGACGACGACATCCAAGAACCACCACCCTGATCTGTGATCACCACCGCCTCTCAAAATGTTCTCAGCGTTCCGACGTCCGTCATACCCACACCATCCGCAATCCTCATCTTCCCACACGGGATCATCAGCATCGGGTTCAGTGATATCCAGCGCAGATGGCTCAAGACTCGTTGGCATCCGGTCTCCCGATACCTCAATAGGTTACGAATCGGACGCTCCAGCACACCA
>KN823062.1:120148-141944 GCA_000827465.1 Tulasnella calospora MUT 4182
CAAAAGTAATATGTTATCCGTTAAACCCCTTCTTTCTTCTCTTCAACGGACTGGGCGTTTTCTTTTCTTTTCGTTTGGTCTTTCTCGTTTTCGCTCGCACTGTGTACGATTCTAGTTGGTTGGGTTTCCAAAGCTTTTACTTTCTTTTTTACTATTACCCCCCTCAGTTTGGGTTACGTATTAATTAACAAAGTCGTCCTTGTCGCCGCCATTCCCATTGTCAGTGCTTTTTTTTTTCCTGCGCCACTACGACACTTCCTTTTCTTTTAGTACGTTTGGTTCTGAAATGTCATGGCCTGCTGTGTCGTGTTGACCTTGAAAAATTGATGGGATCCCGTGTGCCTCGGACATTTGGAGAATTCGAAAAGAAAGGGAGACTCGGAGTCTCAGAGCCGAGCTGGGGGAGCTCAACGTCAACCGCGGCCGGGACGTGCGAGTCTCCGAAGGCGCAAGAAACAGGGTTTGCAAAAAGGATGAATATTATACCGACTGAGCGTTTCAAATTACTAGCCCTTATATCTTGTTTTCTTGGGTCTGGCCTTCAACGAGCGTCTTGACGAGGGGTGCGACGTACTTCCGGGTCGCCTTTGTATTACCCTGGTTCCAGACTCGGGTGTGTTTGGGGTGTCTGGGCTTTCCAAGTTTGTCTGTGGCTTCCAGCTAATGGGATGACGTCAGTGAACTGGCAAAACAATGAGGGCGAAAGGGAACCGACTGTACCTCTAAAGTCTTGTCGGCGTCAAGCCCCTCGAACAGACGGTTCTCGACTTCCTTCGGCACGGTATCCTTGTCCGTGATGAATAAGAGTTCCCGCCTCTTCTCGTGCATCTTGGCGGACTTGTATGTCGTTAAGACACCAAGCACGTTGAGCTTGCGTGCTGCCATGTAATCTTCAAGGCTTTCGAAGAACTCGGTTTTCTTAAAGTCCTCCCTCTCGGTCCAGACCTTCAAACCAACGGGCACCGTCGACAAACCAACTTGGAGACCGCCAAAGGTTAATTCCTTGTAGTCTCGTCGAAGCAGGTCACGAGTGTTCAGATGCGACACGTCGGCTTTTTGGTCGTGCAGGTCCTTCGCGAGGCTCTTCAAGCTCGCCGCTCCGTCGAAAGAGTTACCCTGCCCAAGCGTGGAAACGGCAAAGAGGAATCGAGCGGCATCGACATCTGTTGGAGTTCCCTTGTCGTCAGGTTTTAATCCTCCGGTGTCAATGGTGATGGCCGTCAGGAGCAGCGTTGCCACTTCATGCGGAACGTCGGCTTCGGGGGTCCACTCGTTCTGGAAGTGCTTGGCGACCAGTGAAGCACAACTGCCGACCGGCTCGATCTCTCTGAACTCGGCATCAGGGTGGGTTTTGTCATCCGCGTGGTGGTCGAGGATGCCAACCACTTTGCCGGACCCGCGGAAGGGTGCTAGGAGGGTGTTATGGTCGACGAGAACGAACTTGCTGAAGGATGAGTTGAGAGGGTGAGAAAGGGGGATGTCATCGATGCAGAGTAGGTCTGAGTTTGATGGGTCCAGATTGGCGAGAGAGAGCGCATGGAGGTTTTCTGCGCGGAGGTATAGATCGGTGCGAGGGGTTTGGACCAGAGCCACGGTTGGAGAATTTTTCAGCTTCGACGCAAGGTACGAATAACCTAGAGAGCTTGCGAGAGAGTCTAAATCTAAATTCGAAAGCAAACGAATCAAATTAGCCTGGGGGAAAGTGATCCTCAGATGGTACGAGGTGGTCTCAAGTTTCAACCACTGCAATTTGGAGGCAAAACTTACCCCCAGCTTCGTTGCCCATCACTACCGTCCATCTCTCAGCGTTCTTTTCATCTAGATCCTTCAAGAACTGTTGCTTGGTTTGGGCCAGGAATTCGGAAAACGCACCCATAGTGGCTGAATGATGCGAGAGGAAAGCTGCTTGATGACGTGTAGGGAGTAAAGGGTTGAATCGATGTGACTTCCAAGTATTTATGGAGATCAGCCTCCTCATATACTGGAGAGATTGCGTGTGGTTATGACGCTTGAAGGCTTGCTATTGGGGGTGATGTTCGCATCCTGCAGTGCATTGCGTCAGATGCGCTCCAGGAGTCCGTCACTTTGTCCGTCCTCGCGTTCCCAGGGCTGCCAGTCACGCCAGCCACCATCGACGGCATGTCCCCGCCCCGCTCCCCATCCCCCGCCTCGGACGACCTGTCGGGCTCAGACTTCGACGAGGGTTACTCTGGAATCCCGCTTACTCCTCTTCCCTCTCAACAATCTTCTTCTCGATTTGAAGATGCCGAAGGCGGTCATCCGCACCCACTTTTGCGGTCGCAGGCCGCTACGAAATTAGACATGGAGCCTTTTGATTCAAAAGAGGTTTGGCGGAGAAACAATACTTGATTGATTCGTGAGCTGACCACTTCTGAATCCGCAGGTCACTTTTATGGCCATAGCCGCAACTGCTGTAGTCGCGCTCTCCACTGTTGCTTTCAGTGTCACCCTTCTTAATTTGATGCTTTGATTGCATGCAAACCAAGAGTGCATATAGCCCTTTGATGCGGTTCACCTTCGCAGAAAGAACAACTTGCCTGGGTCTGTTCCCTCGACCGTTCTGCAGAGTAACGCGGTCTAAGGGTCTCAAAGCTTTTTAGTCAAGAAAGGGGCGAAAGCGAGAGGAAAAGGTCGCCCCCTCTCAAACCCTATTCGAAGAGAAAGATTCTGCGCATCAGCAGACATGAAATGAGTGATATCTGGTCGCGCGCTCCTCCATCGCTGTCCAGCTCCGCCATCGAGACAACAGACTAGAAACATTCTTTGGTGAAACCGGACTAGCACTCAATCGAGGGCGGATTTCTGAGGGTATGCTCCTCTAATCGCTTCCGAATAAAGTCCCCGAATTATGGTCAAGTTGAATGGGACTCGCCCATTCGGTGCCAGTGGCGTGCTGCGCCTTTTTGCTTTTCGCTCGACATGGAGCGCTCGTGCAAGACGTACAAGTCGCAAATAAAGCTTACTAACGGCATAATAAGCACGTAAGCTTATGCTCGCCTTTGAGTGGATCGGCTTTCTTGACAATATACCAACCGCAGCTGCGCGTTTTGCGAGTCTCTCGTGACAGCGTCCGAAAAGGCCGCAAACGCCGTCACTCCGAAACTTCCTCTCACTTTATACCGCGGCTTTTAATCGCGCTTCTTGGTATGCTAAGCGCTGAATGAGCATCCTATCAAGTTCCTTGGCCGCTTTAAAGAAGCTCAATGTGGTTTACGCCGACCGGTCGCTCGTTGTTCTAAACAAACCGGCTGGTCTCCTCATGCAGGGGACCGTTTCCCTTGATCCTGCTAAAAGGGTATGTCCCATCAGTGAGAAACCATCGGAAGAATTACATGATGTATATATATTTAGGCTGGAACTATACAACCCATTCTTGAAGGTGTGTTGCATCTCTGAGATTTTATTTTATTTTTGGATATGGCCTCAACTTTTTGCTCACTGGCATTCAATCGGTGCGGTAGAGCTGCAAGATATTCTAAAACAGAATCAACCACTGAGAACAATCCATAGACTAGACAGGGTAGGACGCATCGATGGCCCGGTCATGAGGGCCCACTCTGATGTATGCGTACCTCCCTAGGACACCACCGGTGTCGTCCTCTTGGCCCGAAATCCAAGGATAGTCACGGAAATGCACCAACAAATGTCCACAGGTCAAGCTCAAAAAACATACCTGGCGCTCGTGAATGACGCTCCCCTAAGAGTATCCAAGCTTCGTCCTGGTCCCACCACTGGGAGGATCACCACTCCTTTAATCATCGATCCTCGCGGGCACGTTTCGGTTGGATCGCCTGGAACCACAAGCAGTCCGCCCGAGACATCTAAAACCAAGCCCGCAAGCACCACCTACGAGATCCTTACTTCTTCCGTGCGTTTGCTATGGTTATGAGGATGCTAACCCCCAAGCCTGACGCAGATGGTCTTCCACTTTCCCGCCAGGTATCTCACCAGCTTTCGTTGGTGCAGCTGGGTTTGGAGACAGGCTACAAGCATCAGCTTAGGGTTCATCTAGCTCAAGCTATCGGGTGTACGTATCCTTGGAGAATCTGCAGTCATACATCGACTAATTCACGCCCTGCCATTGCGCGCTTCAGGCCCTATCCTCGGTGATACCAAGTATGGCGGTGACGCCGTGCCTGGCGTAGCTTCAACCGGTCTCGGACTGCACTGCAGGACTATCTCTCTTATGGTTCGCCTTTTTGCACGTCAATCGTTCAACGAGATCCCACTTACCCCCTTCAATGAATCAGAGATATAAGAAAGATGGTCCGAAGAAGCGCTTTGAGCTCTCAATATCCGCCGCTCTACCCTCGAACTTCGCCGAGATCTGCCTACGCCACGGGATCACGCTCCCACCTCAAGCTCGCGAAAACGTCATACAATTGGATGGCCAACCTTGTTCTTCAGAACAATTGTTACACTATACTGGCGGCGTAACTGTCTGACGTGGCAGCACTGCTTCCCATTACGTATTTGAGTAAGAATAGTACGTCGTGCTATTGACACATAGAATATGGGCGGGAAAAGGACACAGGAATAGAAATAACAATGCATGACTGGGCTTTACTGGGGTCTCTCTAGATGTCGGAACAGATGAGTGAAAAGGTTTCAAGTCCGGCGGGGAACCTGCGACACAATTTTTGCCTCCGTGTCGTAAGATGGGGGAAACGGGACGCACTCGAGCACCAAACGCCAACCCACAAGAAAGAACATAAAAGAAGGATACGATTCCATCGACACGGGGTGCATGAGTCCACCCACTTCTATGTGGCAAAGATACCGAGGATCTTAAACGGTGCTGATCCTTCACCTTCCTCGCCCATCAACTGACACTCGACGAAGTGGGAGCCCGAGTCTACACCACGATCAATTAACACCAACCTATTGGGGGAACCAATCGTCAGAATCAGCCATAGGGGATAGTTGTAGAAGCAAAGACTTACTTTGGGGTTGGTGAACCCACATCGCCGACACCAGAAATCTCAACAGCTCCGGGAACGTTATCATCGACCCAGCACATAACACCCGGACCACCATCTCTAAAGTCTCCTCTTGGTTCCATCATGTAATAGATCGCCACGTCTCCGGCTGCGAGTTTAACCGGGACGCGAAGTTTGCTAGTTGGCAGAGTCGAATACCAGTAGTATCCGCTCGCGCCAGCTTGATCTGAGGTGCCTCCCCTTCCACCACTGGGCGAATGCGCATGCCAGCCTGAGCCGTAAAATAGCGATGGTGGCAAGGGGTTGATCAAATCGTTTGCACTGACGCAGAATGGCTTTGGCTCGCGGAAGTGGTCCGATACTGGGGACCGGTCGTTGATCCTTATTGGTGGGACATGGAGCCACGGGTATGCGCCAGCTGGGCCATCGGTGGATGATTTTGCGTTCGCGCCTGGAGCTCCAGGTCCATCTGCTCCACCTTTCCTACCACCAACGCCTCCAAAGAGGCCACTTGCTCCCGACGAGGCCATAGCGTCCGCGCTGATGACAGGCACCTCGAATCCATGACCCAAGGCGGCATCCCAGCCTTTGCAAGCCATCTCCTGGAAGTAGCTGATGAGCACATCCGCAAGCAGCTCGTGGCCCAGGGAGTTCGCTAGCACGGGGTCGGCCCAGTAGGTGGATTTGGCGTAATTGGGGTTTGAGATAAAGTCGTGGAAAATGGCACCTTTTGTTGAGATAAGCGGAACATCGTAGAATTGGGCGACGAGGTTGTGCAAATGCTGAGGGTCGTTATAACCGTGAATGCCGTGAACTTGGGGGCTGAAGTGACCGAGAATGAGGACAGCAGGTTGGTCGGGTCTTTGAAGGATTGACCGAACAAGCAGGTCAAAATGGTCCAACCAGGCGGGGTCGCTGGAAAGACGACCGAAGGGTAAGGCACTTGCACACCATAGAATCTAAAGGATGAGTTGCAACTTACTTAGGATCATCGGCTGCGAACTCAAGAATCACTAGGTCAGTCTGATCAGGCAGGTGGTGTCCACTGCAGAAGGAGAAATAGGCCGAGTCGGTCTTGCGCATGGCCCCGTTGGTGAGCTCGGAGGCTGGATGAGGGAAAACACTATTCCACCAATTGAAGAAGCGAGCAGGGTAGCACTTCTGGGAGATTGGATTGTCTCCTGCACCGTGGCACGCAGTTACTGTAGTGCAAAGGTTAGCCCGGAAAATGCTTTGGCACCCAAATGCGAACGACACGACTTACTCGAACCACCCAACACGCTGATCGTGACTGGTAGCCCTGAAAGGGCCTTATGAATGACCCGTTGTATCCTGCCTCCACTCCCCATGTATACCTTGCTTTTCGCGAGGTTGTGAGCTCCATACTTCTGAGCGAGGGTGTCTCCCGGTCCATAGAAGGGACAGAACTCGAATGGCGCTGGCTCGACTTTTGATGAGTTCAGGAAGTTCTTCGCCACCAAAGGAGTCGCTATCGGGGGATGGGAGAGGGCGAAGGGGGACGACTCGGAGGGGAAGAATACTTTGGTTACAACGAAAAGGGAGACAAGACCGCCGAGGATGAGAAGGGCGCGCTGCCCCGATGGCGAGCTCAGTAGACCGTGCGATTTGGTGCGTGATGGTGACGGGGGGGATTGCTTTTCCATTCTTGACGAGGAACCGTTTTCGGATGTGTTCAGTCGTAGTTCAGGTGTCCGCCGGCGATACATTCAGCAGTAATGGTCGCGCTATTTAGCAGTCAGAAACCGGTCTCCGATACAACGTTGACCTCTAGAACTCACCTTGCTCTCTCTAAGGCAGCGTAGCAAGCCTAGGGAGGTGCAGATAGTTGACAGCACAGGCGCGAGCCAAAATCAAGACCGCGACTATGGCGAGAATCGCGTTGAATAAGATGGCAAGAACAGTAGAGCTGGCTACAGGAACAACTCACAGGGATGGGTGGTAAGTGAAAAGAATGGAGTAGAAGTGGATGGGCGTTCGTTCGCTGGCGGGTCCGCTAGCGGTCCAAGCTAAAATCCAAGGCTTGAACGCGAGGAATGCGTATCGAAAGCGAGGTCGAAGTGCCCAGGTACTACAAGGAGAAGAGGCGGAATAAAAAGAAGAGATTTTGTAAGATGATGTGGCAAAAGGGACGGGCGGCTTGCCGGGCAGGAACTTGCTGGTGCGCGTCTAAAGAACCTTGCGAAAAAAGCCAAGGTGCCTCGCTGTCCCACTTTCGACTGCTCAACCCTCCAGCGATGAAGGATAAGCCAGCAACAACACCACTGCAAAATGCCATCGCTATCGCCCACAGGATACCAAGTCCAGTCGCATTCTGCATTGGCATTCTCGTAGGATTGGGTATCTTCAACCTCTTCAAGTCGGAGGTCAGTCTGGACAACGCGTCACGACCGTATGCCGCTTTCCAGCTCACCCTGTCCTCGCCCATAGACGACCTCTCCAGAATGGGGATCACATCTTAAAGCTTCAAGACCTCACCGCCTACACTCCCGCACCCATATTCCTAATCCTACAATCGAGCAGCGAGAACGGATACTTGCCCTCCTCTCATCCCTCACTGCCCACCATACCCGCGAATGCACTCGAAGCGCACAATCCATCTATCATGAACAAGCCATCGACCGCTATGCTCCTTTAGTTGGACACTCGCCGCCCCCAGCATCATCTTTTCTCTCCCACTTCCGCGCCTCCGAGTCGCAAGAGATCCTTCGGCTACGAAGACGAAACGACCTCATCGCCGCCAACCACAAATATTTCTTCGCTATCAACCTGTACAATTCCTTCGACGTCATTCCGGATATTTTCTCAACTCTGTTCCGCGTTGCCAGCATCTTGGGATACCACAACGTTTACGTCTCCATCTACGAAAATGGCTCAAAAGATCAAACCAAGGCCCTCCTTCGCATATTCGACGCGTTAACGCGCGCCGTTGGTATGCGGGTCGTCATTCGCACATCTATGCGTACGAGAGGTGCTTTCAATCATCGTATCGAATACCTCGCTGAGGTCCGAAACGCCGCCCTTGTGCCGCTGCACGAGCTCCGGGATAACGACGGCGAGATTTTCGACTCGGTGGTCTTCATGAACGATATCTTACCGTGTGTCGATGACCTCCTAGAGCTCATCTGGCAAAGTCGGAGACAGAATGCTGGCCTTACCTGCGCTGCCGATTATATGTTCCACGACGAAATCGTACGTCCCTGATTAGCCATCCCATTTTCCGCACGTAACTCATACCCTTAATCCATTTAGGGAGCTCCCGTGTTCTATGATAACTGGGTCGCTCGTGATATCAACGGCACAGCCCTCGAAAACGCGCCTTTTGAAGGTGTATTCCATCACTCGGAATCCTCCCGTAGGTTCCAATCCCACCTACCGATCCAAGTCCAATCTTGCTGGAATGGTATCGCCGTCCTTGATCCCGCACCACTTTACGCCCAGCCGCACGTCAAGTTCCGTATGGCCAAACTTCACGAAGGCGAGTGCTCGGCCTCCGAATGCTCCTTGATCGGCAACGACTATTGGAACGCTGGGTATGGAAGGATTATTATGGTACCTCGAGTCAAGTTGGCATACGATAAGGTACTGTTCTGATCTGCTTGTTTAAGCAAAATGAACCAGTCTGACTTTCCTTCTCCCGGCTAATAGCGCGTCTTCGACATCATCCACCCTGCCCGACGAAACCTTACTGCCATTAGGGGATACGTACGTCTTGGGGGCTTGCCAGACGACCCGCGTACCGACCCCCAAGACCGCTCATGGTTTGGGCCTCACGATCGTCTTTTCGTGGACGAAGAATCGGAGCCGGTCGAATTCCACGCGGGTCCAGAATACGGTCAGTTCCTCGATTTCTCTCATCCGTCCTCCCGGGATTGTTGCTGATATGTATCTTCTTTGCCTGATTATAGTGTGGTGTTGGGGATGGGACGGCGCTGGTGACTTGGATGGACCAGATGTCGACCCTATTTGGGAGAAGATGTCGAACAAGTCTACTGTACCCGATGCCATTGTGGTGCGGCATGATAGAAGTTTCAAGCTATAGAGTCAGCACCGAGGGCTTAGTTAGATATATTCGCCTATGGTCCTCGGTTCGTGGCCCTTGGACCATATTTTACATTATTTAGATGGCATAACGTAGGCCTTTTCTAACTCACTTCACGCAAGTGATCATGGACCCTTAAACATTACTCAGCGCCCATGAGCGTTGAGGTGACTGACTGAAACTTGTTTGCGGAATATGAAATCATGAATGAATTAGGCGGTCCTCCATCCATGAGCTAAATGGTCACCCTGCCTGGTAAGGGTGATAATTGAATGAAGTTCATAAGGCGTGAATAGCAACTGGGAGGATTAGGGCACCAACTGTTTTTTTTGGTTGGGGGGGCAGTTTATCAGCCAACATTGCTGTTGAGGATCATGGAGCCACCCAATAAACCTGCTCCAACCTACGTGTGGGATGAGCTCCCAATTCATATATACCACATCTGCAAGGCTTTGGTAGAATTATGCCCTACGGTCCCACAAGCCAGGGAGTAGCCGAGCGAACCATGAAGTCTATCGTATGTAAAGCACAATCCTAACCTAACATAACCTAATCTACATCATTCGACCCTCCATATACATTGACCGAGAACAGGACGTACGCTGTTCGCAAGAATCATACAGCTCATAGTCCCAGCTGGCCCGTCGATTGAGATGTACGTATAGTCGATTGATCCCCACGTCAGCATTACGGGCAATAAATTCGTAATTCTCCCGATCCTTCCGAAGGTATTCTGTGAACTCAAAGATCCTGCTCAAATCATCAGATGTGAGGAGTTTCCCCTCGCTGTGATCGTCGGATTCGTCTTCTTCGCCCTTGTTTCCTGATTTTATGCTTTTGCTCGCGAAGCTGACCGCTGCCTCCAAAGGAGCCCAGAGTCGACAGCTCGAGACAAATATCTTGCGTTTGTCAGAATGATCAAGCTGGGTGTCAGGCGTGTTCTTCCATACCCAGAGAATTATTCTGATAATGCACGACTCTCCCCATAGCGGCAATACCTGCATGTGCGCCCAATTCACCATTTGTAGAAGCGACGGAGATTGAACCGTAACCGGGGCGAGGATTCCTGAAATGCCCCGTTCCACCCCTAGCCTTCGCACTCGCTCCTGATCCCACTCCCATTCAGGCTCCCGGTTCCGCTCCGACTCCTCCCTCCAGGCTTTTTCTCTCTCCCGCATATCCAGCTCATCCACCAGTATCCGCCCCCTCCATTTTTGTCGCCTATGCTCTATTCGTTGCCTTCGCTCCCATCCCTGCCGCTCTCCCTGCTCCCGCTCCTGTTCCCGCATCCACGGTAGTAGACCGAGCTTAGAATTGCTCAGCATAATGTCAATGGCAGCATCAATTAAGCGGTTACTTAGAAGGGGTTTGTGCTCTAAAGCTCTCGAACTAGGATTTTGTTTCGGAGGTGGGTTCTTGTCGACAAAATTGCTCAATGCAACTACCGCCTCGATCGAAATCCTGACCAGTCCCGTGTTAGTTTCCGTGGACTCAAACGATATTGTAGGCTCGATATATGACACGATGAAATCTGCCGCACCGCGTGCCATTCGAGCCAACTCCCCCCGCAAAGTCTCGGCGGAGAGCTCCCTAGCCCTCCGCAGCCACGCCGCGTAGCTACATGCGACATTTTGTTCGGAGTGCAGGTTCCCTCGGCTTGAGGCCACGACACTTACGCCCCAACATAAACCGTACGACAAATCTAGAGCAAGGATTTGCCTTTAAATTGAAGCAGTTAGCCAAAGTTGCGTTTCACGCCACTGATTGATGTCGCACTAACTTGTTCTCTCCTAATTTCACGAGGTACCCTAACTCGAAGAATTGAGGGAAAAAAGCATCACCGCGGCCGATACCGCTAGTATAAATCGCCCACAGGCTGAGAAGGATGTCTTTGATGCGGTGATTGTTCTCGATCAAGGGAAATTCTGAAAAATTTGGCCAATGATATTCCTTGATGACTGCACCTCTGCTGATGATGGCGGAAAGAAAGGCGATATGAAGAATGTACTTCTCGGCCCCAGGACTCTGACGCGGGTAATTGGTCAACGTGAGTTCGAGTGCCTGCAAAAAAGTTCCACCAAAGCTAGTCGGTTGATACAAAGAGAAATCTGTGAGGTGCTTCCTTTTGATGGCGTCTTTTGAGAATTGCATGAGACCACGACACAATACTAAACCGAAGAGTTCCGCTACATCTTGGTTTCTTTCATCCCGCTGTGAATGCCAGACATTAAACGCGTCTTGAGTCGAGGATGCAGCACATTGCAAAGTCCCAGACTCTTCGAATGCAAGAGCACATGGGGTTGGACCAAGAGCGCATACGAACTGAGCTGCAGCTAATTGGTCTCCACGATTTGAGGTTGCCCCAAGAAGCCAGCCAGCAGCTTGTGCAATCACTGTCTGCTCGGCAATATCGACTTCCTCAAGAGTGTGTGGGAGGGAATCGAGTGTCACTCGCTGATCAACGCCTCCTGTGACGCTCGTCGAAATGCGGTGCAGGCTACCAAAGAGCCTTAAAATGAGCCTCCACAGGCTTACGACCACATTGTCCACAACAGCCCGCAAGAGACGTCTCCACCACCAAGAGAGTAGCAAACTTGTACGTCTCAATGCACGGGATGCAGCGGATTGATATGGGCATAGGGGAGAGGCGGCACCAGCGACAATGACTAGGGCACACAAGGCCGCCCCCCCAGCTGAAAATGCAATCACTACAAACGCGACGGTCTTGTTCACGGGGAAGAGGAACAGGCAAACGCCTGCGAAGAAGAGTATCACAGACAAGAGAAGGAGGTTGGGGAGGGATTGGATAATTGGTTCTAAATGCCACTGCTGGACCCCGGTGAACTTACGTTGCCGAAATTGACCCTGCTCCTCCAACGGACCCGTTTGGCCGGTCCGGTCGAAGCTCTGTAGCCATTCTTTGGCCATCATCGCGCCCACTGCAGCAAGTAGGCTGCAGCTCAAGCTGGCGTAGAGCAAGCAATTGACTACGACGGAGTTAGAGGAAGGAGAAAATGGAGGGGAAAGGTCCCCGGGAACAAGAGAGTTGTTGTCCGCTCTGGTGACCAAAACGCGGAGAAGCGCATTGGTTTCAGCGAGTGGGTCAGACGAAAGGTTTGGCATCGTGAGGGAGATAAACGCCGTGTTGATTGCTGAAAACAACGCAGCCTGTGTTCCGTGAGTGTGGTTAGCTCTAGAAAGCACTCTTTTGTACCACGACCAAAGATCAAGTTAGCTCACGAAGATTAACAATACATCTAGGTTCTCGCTGAGATTAGACGTCATTTTCTTGTCGTGGATATCTGCTAGACGGTCATAACGTTTCCAGAACTCGTTTTTCTTCTCCAAAGGCGGGAGACCCATGAGCGCTACTGGGTCATCGTTGAAACGCTCTCCACTGGGTTGTTGGGATTGTGGTTCCTTCATGTCTTTGTGCTATCCGCCGGAGAGTTGGTTGATTCGGTGACCGAAGAGGCGAGCGGTGAGGAGGGAAGTGAACAGGCGTGTGGTGCACGTGGGGCTGTTGACGTAAAGGGATCTCCTCAATGACTGATCGGCTTGAGGGAGGGGTGATTCTGGCACCCTTCGGAATGCCTCAAATCAGGTCATTTCTAGAGTTATAAGTGGGTGCCTCACTAGAGAGACAACTCAAGAGTGGAAAATCTATGGTGATTGGATGTAGATATGTACATAACGAAGGAATACAAAGCAAGGAGCGTACTAATACAAGCATAAAGAAGGAGTGGTGGATGGACGGCAAACTTTGAAGTCGTCAGGATGAGAGAACAGATTCAGGTCATCATCAGCGTACATGCAGTACCACAAACAGGCCCAAAAAGCAAAGTGAGAAAGCGGATAAAGGATAAATTGAGAGTGTGCCAGTATATCATCAAGGAGCTGCTCCGAAAAAGGAACCGCAATGTTCAACGGGGGTAACCAGGGTGTGAAAAGATGCAACGAGGTGAGTATAAAGAAGAGGAAAAAGTTCAAGATTGATGGGGGGGATATTCATGTGGAAAACCAAGTGTAATCAGCTGCCTCACGCGATGCTTCCTCCGAAACCATACGAGTCCGGGCCAGGTCCATTCCATAGGTTCGATCCGTTAACTTGAGAGCCGGTTGTGTCCTCTGCGGTCCAGCCTCTTGGTGGTGGCGGACCAGGATCGGCGAACTGAGCATAATTAGCTTGGCCGGGGTTAGGTTGCGGCGTCTGAGATTGGTATTGCGGGTGACCGGCGTAGCCATTGGAGTTTTGATGTTGGGACATGAGTTGCATCTGCTGCTGCTGCTGCTGTTGAGGAGGCACTGGGGTGGAGACGCCGCTGTAGTTCTGACCGTCACTACTTCCGTTGGTGTAAGACATGCCCCCGACAGTCGGGCCAGGGCCATGATGGAAGGCGCTGTTGTTTGCCACGGAGCCGGCGTAATAGTCCGATCCGTTGCCGCTGAACGTCGACAGGGCATCCTCGACGGTGTAGCTCTGATGCGATGGAACAAACTCCCGCGTTTGGGCCGGCTGATAGGCAGCGGGTGCTTGGGATGAATTTTGAGGCGGCATGGACATCGTGTAGTCTTGGGGTTGAGGGTTCCTTGGCCCTGGGTTGAATGTACTGCTGTAGTCAGAGCCGGGTCCATTTTGCCGGTATGGCTGAGTTTGAGATGCGCCAATGGAAACCTGAGATCCAACGTCGGACATGGATGCTGAATGGACATGACGTGGTGGTGCGTAATACGTTGGTTGGGGTGCAGCTGACTGATGGATTGGGGGAGGAACTGAGCCAGGAATGACTCCAGGTGCAGCCATCACCGACTCTGGAGTCGGCTGAGGATACGTGTGCTGAAGATGAGATGGTCTCCCGACGGGTGAGGGAGCGCCACTGCCCGGAGTACCTTCCCTGCCGGAGCTGCTCTTCGGCCGTTTCGCTCGTGAGGGCCCCACATCCGAAGCCGAAGCCGAGGCTCTACCCTTCTCAGTACTCGATCCGCTGTCTTGGTGCTGTTGCTTAGGTTGAGTCTTGGAACGATCCCGAATTCCGATAACGGGGAAAGAGCGTTTCGAAGTAACAGGCGCGGATTTGCCTTGCAAGCTGCTCGTTTGACTGACCTCGCTTGGGGGTTTTCCACGACCGTTCCTCCCGCTCGCGGAAGGAGGGAAGGATGTAGCGGAGGCGGGAGGAACATACTCGCCGTTGTGCCCTCCAACGATGTGCGCAGCGCCTTCGGGCCAAGTTGTCTGCGAAGTCGTCCGACTCCTCGAGTTCCTTGGCATTGGTAACGGAGTGGGCCTGCTCGGCACTGGTTCACTAGACATGTCCATATCATCCACAGGTAGGGGCTCCACAGTGCTCCTCGGCGTGGCATTCAGAGAAACCGATCGCTTGAACGTCTCCTGCCTTCCTAGTGGCAGGTCGATTTCCCCAGAGGTCGAGACCGCTGCTAAACCAACATAAGGGATTTGGAATCCATGTCGCATCTTGACGGTCTCGATGTGATCTGCAGCCTTGCGCTTCGATCCGGTGGCCGCGGCGCCCGTATTACTGAATCGCTCTGACATGGCCTTGAGCTGCTGCAAGAGCACGATGACCTCGTACTTGGGATTCGCTCCGCTCTCCGACTTGCCGGCCAACAGTTGGTCCCGTGCGATGCTGAGAGCGACGTCCAGGCCCTTCCGGCAGGTGGCTGCCCAGATGATCTGAGGCATCGAGATGAGGATGCTAGCAAGGAGGGTCGCAGCGAGCCAAACGTGTCGTCCAAACCCGTAATAGCCGAAATGGAGAGGGTGAGTGGAGCGAAACCGGTTGATCATGTACTTTGACGCGACGATGATCGAGTTGGCGGCGGTCGAGCATGCTAACGCGGCGTTCTGGTGAGACTGGTGAGAGGGCCGACCGAGGAAGTCTTTGACGAAGGGAAACCAGAGTCTCATGACCAAGGCGTTGGCCCTGATGTGCAAGTCGCAGGCTTGCATGGCAGCAACATCGGCGATTGGGAACTTGGTCTCTTCGACGGTTGGTCCGAAGGCAATAGAGAAAGAATCGGGAAGGGACTCTTTCCACGCATTGACTTTGGCTTCGAAAGCTTGCGCAGCGTCGATCGAGAGTTCACCGCTAGTCGCGTCTCTGATGGGTTGTCGGGGGAATTCACGCATGAGAAGTTGCAGGCTAAGGGAAAGTCGCGATGAGCATCTTCTGAATCCCCAAAATCGGGTTAATTGTAGACGCACCGGCACTTGGCAACAAAATGAGCGAGATTTCCACCAGGCTGTACACCTAACGTTGGCGCCGGAATGGAGGTTGCAGTAGGATCAAAGCTCGCCTCATCGACATCAGACGGAATCTTGGTCGACAAGCTGGTATCTTCGAAAATCAACGGAGAATGGCCCATCGAGTCGGAGATCCATCTTAAAGCGACTCGCCGTCAGCTTCACTGCTCCCGAGCGAGAGGGGAGGAAACAGGGGCACTCACAGATCAAACCAGCTCAACTCCCACCAAACTCGTCTCCTCATCTCTCTCTCCCAAAGACCCATCTTTTCCGCAAACGAATCCTCCCGATCCCTATCGTCCTCATCCGCATTACCTCCCTTCCGTTTCCGCACCCTCCTCGCCTCCTGAGCATCATGACCATCGTCGTCCACGACGCCTAACCCCATGCCTCTCGCGATGTTGATGCATTTGCCCAATTCCTTCCAGATGACCGGTTCGACAACCGTCACGGCTCCACCACCGACGCCTCGCACGCTCGAGTCGAAGCCGTTGTTGGTCACGTTCGAGAGCGAGTCGGACGGGTGCATGAGGTACAGCCATCCGAGCACGTGAGCATAGATCAGGTCCAGCGAAGGTGGGAGATCGAGGTGGTCGTGCGCGATGATCGTCGCGCGCTGCAGCGAGTGCAGGACGTGGGGGGAATACGACGTAGGTAAGGAATGGATGAGCGGGTTCGGTTTCGTGGAAGACGAACCGGGGATGACCACTGGAGTAGCCGATCCAGGTCCGCCTCCCGTAAGAGAGAACGACACGCTGAACGGCAAGGCCGGAGGAGGCATCGCGACGGTGCTCGCCACACTACCTGCAGTTTCAGAGCCGTTATCTCCTCCGCGTGAAGCATCAACTTCCATGTCCTTTGAGCCTGACGTCCGAGGGGCTTCGGGGAAGCCGTGAACGGCTTTACACGCGTAGCTCAAAGCACCAAGCGCGAACACTCCGCAAGCGACAGCGAACAAACCCATCGTGGGAGGCGGCGGAGGCGATCCATCGCCAGTACTCGAACCGACAGCGCTCGTGGACATCGCAGCGTTGGACCTCGCCTTGCCTTTCCTCTTCCCGGCACGTACAGATCCTTGACCGCCCGAATGACTCGAGCTTGAAACTTGACTTCCGCTCTCCGCTCCAGAATCTTGGCCCGCAACACCTCCGTTCGCAGCGTTCCGTTCGGAGAAGTACTCCGCCCACTCGAACATCCGCTCGATCCGCCTTCGCCAGAGGCTCCGGTTGGGCCCACACACGCCTTCGTGCACGATCATGACCGATTCGAATTCGGATAAGAGCACGGAGCGCCATTCTTTCGAGGGCAGGTGGGAGAGGATGATTTGCGGCGTGAGGAGGGAGTGGTATTGGTGCGGTTGCTGTTGTTGGGAGGACGAGGACGCGGAACCCGTCGTCGTTGGAGGAGCGGCGTGCGATGCGGGTGGGGAGGTCGGTTGGGAGGTGGTGACGCTTGGATGGGTGCCGAATGGCGAATTGGGTAATGGTGGGGAATTGGGTTGGGCTGCGCTGTTGCCGAGGGCGGAGAACGTGAAAGGGAATGGCGTACTTCCTGCCCCGTTTACGGGAGCAGCGCCGCCAAATCCAGCGGAGGCCATGGCGGCCTGAGTAGCGGGTCCGACGAACAATTGGAACGCGATCCCAATGGCCAGCATGTCCTTCGGCCTCTGCGCCTCGTGGTAATCCAGCTCGGAATACGGCGCGATGATCGGGATGATATCTCGCCTCTTCGCTCTCGAATCCCGTCCACCTCCTCCAGACGCAGCCGATCCAGCGCGACTGCCGCTCTCGTTCCCGCTGTCCACCAAACTCCCACCGACACCGACGTCCGAGCCGCCAGAAGCGATCATGAAGCTCGACGAGGGCACGGCGCATTCGTTCGCCGCTCGCGGCTCCCAACCCATCGCGCTGCACCACAATCGCAGCGCTCCTTCGAATTCGGTAGGGACGAGCACCGAGTTGGCTTGGAACACCCGGCTGGCGAGGTCCACTGCGGTCCGAGCCACCGTGGACCCGAGGCTCGAGTACGGTGGTCGGTGAGCGGTGTTGAGGAACGCGCGGGCCGCGGCGGATGGGGTGGCGGCTGCTGAGGATGAGAGGGAAGAGCGGGGGCCTCCTTGTCGACGATTGGAGGAGGAGGATGAGGAGGGCTCGCCGAAACGATCGATCGTGGGCGGTGGAGAGCCCACTGAAGGAGGTTGAGAGAACGCTACGAGGAATCCGTCGTGGACCATCTTCCTCAGGCGTTCTTGCGTCGCTGAGTCGAGAGGCCGTCTCCTGCCTCCTTCGTTCGAAGGTCCCGGCGCGGAGGTCGAGGCGGACGAGGATGGGTCCTCTCCGTTGGCGCTAAGCACCAACGCGCGGACTCGGCCTGCATCGATGGGCAGCTCGTAGCCGTCATGAGGCGGATACGATTGAGCGTTCATCAGCTGGTCCATCTGCTCCTCCGGGATGCCGAGCGCGCGGTACAGCGCGACGATGAGGTTCATTTGCGAGACCGTGGCATTGTGGACCGATTGCACATCACTGTGTTCCAAGGTTTACGGGTTTTACGGGGAAAGCGTAAAAGAGAAAGGAGGAGTAGCAAAGTCGACGGCGACGTTGTGTGTGCGGGAACGAAAAGCCAATACGCACGAAGGAGCAGTTTTTTTAATTCGGAGATGAAATTAAGCCGGCGATGCGCGCGTTTTTGAAAATGGAGAGGCGTTTGAGAGCGAGTAAGCAGTCAAATGAACGTGGATCCGAGCAGCGTCAGGAACAATATCAGTCAGTCGGTGGGATGGGATGCGGAGGGAGAAACGACGTACATCTTTTCGCTTGCAGCAGCGGAATAGGTGCACCGACTGACGGTCTCTCGCTTCACGCACGAACCACAAGGAGTGCGTCTATCGCATCGCAGCTTGAGTCGCTTGCACTGGATTAACGGACAGGCCAAAGAAGAGGAACCCCCGCCCCCGATGGGAAAAGGAAGGTCAAAAAGGATGTATTAGCCTTTTCCGTCCGATTCGGAAGTGGGGGAGGGGTGTGTGCGCGCAGACGCAAAGGACGTAAAGAAACGCACCTCTGCACACACGACGGTGATCCTGGTCCTTACGCTCGTTGGAGCTCTGTTAGAGCCTGCGGCTTGGTGCGCGCCGACGCTGCTCGAGGCAGCTGAGTTTCCACCGTCCTGAGATAACTGGTCGTCTGCGTCCATGTCTGCGTCGTCTCCTAGACCTGGCGTTGAGCGGTCATCGTAACCGTTTGGGGGAGCCATTTGGCGGGTCGTAATGAAGAAGTGTGGGTCGGGGTGGGCGTAGAGGGGGTGCGGGCAGGTGGGCTGTAGAGATGCGCTCGAGATTGGGTTTTTTGTGATCGTGAATTTGCGCGGTTCTAGACTAGGAGCCCCCGGGAGGTCGTTGTGGATTGTCGTTCAGTCCGCGTTCGGGAAAAGCCTTCTCTCCCTTGAGGATGTCGAAAGTAGCGAGCGCGCTGTCCTGGACGACGGAGCGCGAAGGAGAAGAGAGAAAAAGAGGGAGAGGTGGTGGAAGGAAAGAAGAAGCTCGAGGGGGGGGAAGGGGAGAATTGAGGTCTGGACTGGGAAATTAGACGAAAACGCGAGAGACGCGGTGACCCGGGAAAATGCGAATCTGGGACCAAATAAATAGAAAATAATAAGAAATAATTTCGCTTATATCAACCCCCCTTCCCCTCAAATCTGAAAAATCAATTCAAATTCCCTTTTTTTCTTGGTTGTCCATTCGAGCCACTCAGGCACGTCTCCGGCTCATTACGCATCCCTCAAACCGGGCCGGCAAAAGCTCAGCACACATTCGACGACTCCAACGATAACGACGACTCCGACGACCTGCACTGCACATCCCGATTTTCGACGATGAGCTCGCTGATCAAAGCATACCAGAACGTCCTTCAACGTCGACCTCTCATTACGAGTGCGGTACGTGCCTTTCTATCGAGTCTCTTCACATCAAAAGGGGGAAGTTACTAACTACGAAAGGACCATCAAATATACGCGATTCAATTCATTCGCATCCTCCCAATTTTTATGTCATGGCCACCATCCAAAAAAAATTGCTTGGGGGGCGTCGCGTGGTCGGAAACCCTTCCACGGTCTCGTGCTTCCCGCTGCCAGGTGTCGTCGTTCACATTGTTCGCTGCTGGAGACGTCATCGCCCAGCAAGTGGTCGAAAAGAACGGCATCAAAGGTCACGACTGGGTCAGAACAACGTGAGTATTTTTCTATATTTTTTGTACATTTTCTTCTTTTCTCGTTGGTTGCAAATTTCGGGATGTGGCATTGCATGCCCGTTTGAGGGACTCGATTCCCTGTCTCCCTTCTTCGCAACCCTTGCAATGGAGGAACTCCACGAAGAGGGGGGGAGGGATGCGATCACCCGCCGCCTCTGCCATCAAAGTTCCTCGTCTTGCCTCAGGATGAGAGGCAGAATTGTCCGCGTCCCATCTTTCAGTGCGACGGCGGGCTGCGGTCAAGCACGGCTCGTCATTGGGTGACTGCCCAGCTTCCTCGAACCCGAACCCGCCGCTCAGCCGCGCAGTTTCCGCCGGCCAATCATCGCTCAATCCGATCTCAGATTTCCGTGCCTCTCGCCACACCCTTGGATCTCGGGTAACAATGATCACCCAATTCGAAGTGGGCATCGAGCGATGAGTTGTCCTGCATTTGCACAAGGACGGTCGGACGTTGTCGAGGACAGCTGTGGCGGCGACCTTTGGCTTTGACAGCTTCTTATCTCGGGGGTTGAACGGTTCAGGCACTTCGGGGCACCACCCCCGAACCATTCTTTTACCCCTCACTTCCAGAAGAGCAATCTCTGTCTCAGCACCCCTCCCATCAACTCTAAAGCGGGATTCTCGAAAACTCCGGGGTGCTCTTGGGCGCACGTTACTCCGATGGCAGGACCGTTCAATCGCGCAACTGGCCCACGGCACGGCGACTGTCATTCCCGACTCTCGGCAGCTTTTTCGAGCATATGGCACTGCGCTAGGCATGCATGGGGAGGAGAGATTTACACTGGTCTTCAAGGTTGCTGAGCTTCTCTTCTTTCATTTCATCAAACTCTCAATGCTTAGTCGGCCAACCCATCCCGTACCCCTCTCGATGGCAAGAGGCACGGCAGCCGGAAGGATGACGAACCTGATCACGCATGAAATCCACGCTGGCCCGATCTCATTCAATCGGGCTACTTATTTTACTTCCGCGCTGCCGTCATCCCGACGCTGATTTCCCGATTTGTGATGGCACCGACCATTCCATCACGGAACCCGCCAATTATCCCAGTGCACGACACTCCCTCGCTCTGATATCACATGTCGCTCTCGTTCACTTCGGGAAAACCTCTCCGTGTTCTCCGGCTCCCCCTCACCATCAGGATTTACATCAAGAACCCAACGAAAAAACCGAGCTAAAGGGTTTACAAGCCACTAATTAATCTTTCAATTCTTCCCATCCCCCTCCTTGGAACACGTTTCACTCGCTTAACGAGCACGAGACAAGACAGGCCTCTCGGTCAGGGGGTCAAATTAATCTGCGTAGTGGCGTTTTTTTGTTTTAGATCGTCGCCTGTCCGGTTGGGCGCAGAGATCAGCGTGGGACGTACCAGGTTTCCATTTTTGGGACTCGATGAGCGCTCAAGACCGCAAGAAGGATTTGGCCTCTGAAGCGCTGATGTCTCCTGGATGATCTGATCTGATTGTTTGAAGACGAAAATCTTTGAAATGTACCTTTGAAATGCTAAACCCTGGATCGCCTTGCAGTCCCCCCTTGCTCCCTTTCATTTCACCTCGCTCCAGCCTTTATTTTTATCCATTTATTTTTTGATCTGTCTAAGTATAGTCTGATGGACGCTGACACCCTATCTCCTTCTTCAGTCGACTAGGTCTCTACGGTGGACTGATCTTCACTCCAGTCGTCGTGCCATGGTATGTCCAGCCCTACAGACTTCCTCTTTTTCAAAGTGCACTCGCTCAATCTAGCTGCATTTAGGTACCGTATTATCGACAAAGTGAAATTCGCATCGAGGCCAGCTAGCATCGCTGCGAAAGTCGCTTTGGATCAGTTCATCTTTGCGCCGTTTGCGGTTGGCCTGTTCTTCACCGCTACGACCTTGATGGAAGGCAAGAGCTTGGATGATGTCAAGGCCAAGTTGCACAAGGTGAGTGTGCACTTCTTTCGTCGGGAAGTGTGAGATGCTCACGGGCAAAATATTGCAGTCTTACACGTCTACGGTCAAAGCCAATTGGATGCTATTCATTCCATTCCAAACTATCAACATGGTATGTTCATTTTTGTCTCTAAAAGCGACCCTATTTGACGACTCGCTCACACTGTATCCGATTTAGGGATTCGTGCCACTCCAACATCGCCTGCTCGCCGTGAACGTCATCTCTTTGTTCTGGAACACGTACCTCTCCCTCGCTTCGGCGGCGGATTCAGAACCTCCTAAACAGAGCATCGAGAAGAAAGGGGACGAAATTAAGGTCGTGGTATAAAGTG
>KN823063.1:5012-74187 GCA_000827465.1 Tulasnella calospora MUT 4182
TTGAAAGGGTTAGCAAGACCTAGCGAGGAGCTTACGTGATGCACCCAAAGCATCCCGGAAGGTGGAGCTTGGGTGCCGCGATGGCGTTGCGGGTGAACGAACGGGAGCGGGGGTCGTGGCGGTCGTTCAAACGGCAAAAGTCAGCTAAATTAAGATGTGGATGTGTAAATAAAAGTTCAGAAACGAATTCAAACCGCTTACCCAGCATAGTTAGAACCATAGCCGAACGTGGCGCTGTGGTGACGTGTCGGATTTGAAGGTAAACGAACAGCAAGGAGGCCGCGTGGCGCTCGTTCGGAAAGTAGGGCTGCTGAACCTAACAAATGTCACTCTTCTAGGACAAGTTTACATACTATAGCAATGGAGGTAGCTAGACAGAAGGCGTCGCCCATGAAAATCGAGAGCAACCGCACTCCGAAAAGCGAAGTTGGCTAGTGAGCTGCGACCATCGCGCGTGAAAGTAGGAAACTCAGCATATCCGCCGATCCACCATCACTTGCTAGGACTGGCCTCTCCTCCCACTCGTTCAGGATTGTCTCCAAGTATTCCGCCGCTCCGGAAAGATGGGTCACTTTGGCGCATGCTGCATGTATCTTCAGATAATTAGAGTTAGGCAGCGGGATCGAGGGGTTGGTTGATGTTAAGGTGACTTGACGCCGAATGGGCGGGAGGACAAGTCTGAAGTTTCCTTCTCGGTTTGAACGCATGTTATATGTATTCGGGACATCCTGGAAGGCCGGATATCAAATCAATAGAGCTCAACCAGACACGAAGTGGTCTTACCGTGGCTTCGAACCATAGCTGGAGCTGGTCGAACAAATCGTGGGCAACCAAGAACATTGTGAGAACGTTTTCGACGCGGTGGATGTTCGGGCCGTTGAGTGATTCGGTAATCATGTTAACTTGGCCAAATCGTTCCACAACTGCCCATGCGGTAGCTGAATATTCCGCCTGAACCAAGAACATCAGTGATGCTGCGAAGGTTCCGTAGACAAGGCTGAAGCTCACTTTCTTGCTCGGCAAGCCATCGGACCCCACGAGGTCTTGATTTAAGGAATCTGGGAAGATGTGCGCGACCTGCGTGAACTGGGGGGTTGTCGGCGGTTCGAACGCCGGGTCTGTCTCTTGCTGTTTTTGGAATGTCGCTCCGTCGTATGCACCGGTGACAACACAACGATAGTTGTCACGTTTCAGTGCCTAAAGGAGCAACATGTGTGAGAAGACGGGGCTGGCTTTTGAGCGGATGGTTTACCAGTTGCTTTACGGCCTTATGGGATTTTGGGGCTTGCTCCATCAGGGACTTAATTGTCTGCTGAGTGTCGTCAAAGGATGGTCGGGACCGGTGAGAGGAGCTCCCGGGGGTAGGACCCTTCGCCTTTCGGACTGTATGCAAAGCTGTCGTCAGCGGAGCAAGGGGTGACAAGTGCGGTGATATTACATAGCCGAATGAAAAACTCAGCGTAAAACCGAGCAAGATTGCGTAGTTCTTCTTCGGTTTGACATCGCTCTATCTCCCTCCGAACGTTTTCGCAACCAATGCTAGATGGAGCCTCAAGCATCATGTAGCCAAGGATACGACCACACATTTGTGGCGAGAACCTCAGGCTAGAACCCTCGTGGTTGGCATTGTCTGCGGACCTTTCGAGTTCAAGACATCGCTCGTAGGCATGGAACTGGAGAGAATCTGGAGTGTGCGGATTTTCAGGTAGTGGCTGAGGCATGTCGAACGAGCTGTGACGAAGAGAAGGCAAAGCAGTCGTCGAACTTGAAAGGCGGCCGTTCCCATGGTTGGTTGCTCGCCAACCCCCTATAATCGAGAATGCCACGTGCGCTGTAGTCCCTTGGCCTGTTGATAATACACTCTAGTCTATCAAAGGAAAAGCAATTATTTTTCAAACCAGTGTTGAATGGCACAAGGTTAGGTTGCTCTTGAGGACATAGAATTACGGCTTATGTATTAGGACAAGGGCCGACAGAAGGGTCAAGAAGTTGCAACAATTACATTAATAACGGAATAGCTAGTACCAGTTACTTCCAACGGTCATAACTTCTTGTTTATTTAGGAGAGTAGCTGTGAGTGCCAAAGGGTCATCGAGGCGATGGGGCAAACGCCGAGACGATTCCCATTTTGATACACACTTAGCGTAGGGAGTACTTTGCAAAACCACAAAGGAGAGTCACGAGCGATGCTCCTGTAACCTGTGCGTCAGTAGTGGAAACGGCCCTGGGGTTGCTGTCAACTAGTAGACCGTGGCCATGTGGATTGAATGGTCGGCTCGTGAACCTTTGCCCCCGACCAGTTTTGCGAACGATGCCTTGTACCTCGAACACGTGAGGGAACATCGGTACATCACTATTTCATGAGTTATTAGAGAAACGAAGTAAAAGAAACAGATAACTCTAATGCTACAAATCCAAGTCCGTAGTCCGTCCGAATTTCACTATGCTCAAAACCCCAGTTGCTCATAAATATCTGTCGCAGCGCCGGAAGGATCAGAACTTCCGTTTGGATCCATCATACCAAATCTCCCATCCGGTCTCAGATCCCCTGCGCGGAAATCATGGTTGTAGAACCAAATACGCCTCCTAAAACTCCAAGCCCTGACAGGCCGCTGAGCTCCATTCCGACCCCAATCGTACCCATTGACAGTGCCGCGGTATCCTCCGTATAAGTTGTTGGAGCAGGTAGCGGGGCCGCATGGCTCAGCACGTGGGATTGGTTGGGTTGAGGTGCCGAGTTTCGGTTGAGGAGACGTTCGATACTCGAGGCACCGGGGTTGTGAGTGGACTTATTGCTTGCATCGACGACCTCGGCGATAGTCGATTGGAATGTTGGGTCATACAGTGACTTCCGCGAGAAAGGATACAACGGGACAGGGACGTTCGGAGGCTGTGCTTGGGAGGTAAGCCGAGTAATGTCGGTCATTAGGCCCTGCAACAGCTTCTCTTGCCGCACTGAAATTGTTGGTGTGTGAGTTGGCTCGTAGCCTTGTCAAACGAGGGACGTTTTACTAACCCCCAATAGGTGAAACCGTCCCAAAGTCGATCATGGCCTGGCGCAGCTGGTTTATCTCACCCCACACCACAGCTTCGTTCTGTCGATCTCCGATGTCAATTAACTGGCGACATTGCTGAACCAGAACGACGGCGGCGAGATACCAACAGATCTTGATTCGATTCGACGTTTCAGCGGGTTGGAATGTCCTCCAGAACAGTTGAAAACTAACCGTTACAAAGGGATGCAGTCGTTTGATATCGAAGCTGGTCGACATCAAAAGGTAATAAGCGTTGAGGATTGACCGTGCGGCACGGAGGCAACGATTTGCCGAAGGACAGTGTAGGTCGCCAAAGTCCATATAAGGGTTGTGCAATGTGATCGTAGCCCTATAGCCAGCAATGTAAGTGTCAGTTGATAGCGAGAAGCAAAATTTACGGACACTCACGCATGTAGTACAATATGAGCCATATAAAGATCGGTATCTAGCGCGGTCCAGTCGACATCCTCGACGCCCATGCCGCTCTGTTGAACTACCCCAAGACAGCTCTTCATGCCGACAGGGAAGCTTGCTAAAAATCTCTCGGAAACGAGCTTATCTAACCCACAGAAGCCAGCCGCCATACGTAGATCCCCTTTGAAGAAGGGTTTGGCGGATGCTCCAGAGAAGCTGATGAGCTCGAAAATGTTGGTTCGGACCGGGGGGCATTGCGAAGATTGAACATGCGGGTATTGTAATCGGTGACACGGCCGAACAGAAGACAAGCCTTGAGGAAGAGGAGGTAAGGGTCCGTGTAAAGGGGATTGTGGCGAGTGAAGAGGCCTTCGGCCGTGAGATCTTGAGGGTTTGATGGCACGCCAGTCTGTTGAAACGAAAGTGTGAGCAATCATCAGCTCAAGTTGGACATGAGGGTCACCATCATCCACTTACCTCGGCCTCAAAATCAACCCTTCGTAGCGGGAGCTCCGTTCCTACATCCCTTTCGTCAATTGAATGGGGCCAGCCTCCAACGCTAACAATTCTGTCGAACATAATGCACATCCACCACGCTCTGCGGCGCTGTTCCAAATCGGTGGGGTTTCTGGGAGGGGCGAGGTATGGCCGATGAAGTGGGGCGATGTTACAGCTGTTGCCTTTCTCGCCGAGGCACGCAGAGCTCTAGCTCGAGACGTTCTAGAACGTAATCAATGTCAGCGCGTATCTTTGAATGCAGAAGTTGATATCCTCACATAGAGTTAGGCGCGCTTTGTTTTAGAAGCTCCTTAGCGAGCGTCGCAGGAAGCGGGCGGATGAGGAAGCTGCGTCAGGGGCGTGGACTGCTGCTCGAACGACGGCTGCTAATTGCCTTGAGGCCCGGCTGGCCCTTCGACGAGGTCCCGCCGCCCCTGCGTACACCCTTCCCAGCCTTCTGCGACCTTTCCCCGACACTCCCTTGCTCCCTTTCCCGCCCTCGTCCAGCGCGCGGAGCTCGGTGTACGAAAATTAGTTGGAATGTTGAAGAAGAATCCGAGATGCTTACCTAACGTGGCGTCATGCATCGTCGAAAGTGGCGATGGGGGGTCGTGCCGGGTTTGCTCGTGAACAAACGGAACACGGGGGTTCAAGGCGTTGGTTCGGAAGGTCGGCGGCCTAAACTCGTAAGAATTAGTTGATGTAAAAACCGAAGGCGAAATACTTACTTACAGTAGTGTTATGCATTGGCGAAGGTTGCAATAGAGGGCCGTGCCGAGTTCGGACGTGAAGGATCGATCGGGATGGTTGTTCAGGAGATCAAGCACGTTATACTAGTAAGGAAGTCAGTTAAGGTATCCAAAAGAAATTGAAATACCTACCATAAGCAGTAGTAGGTATCGCGATGGCGGTGATGGCAGCAAAGGGACTAAAAGAACTTGAACGGAACGATGCAGTGACCACCGAGTGGGGAGCGTTGGAATGTTATCATGACGAGCGGTTATTAGAACGGAATGTAACAAGTAATATTGGCGTACCTCTGTGGTCTTAGATTGTGTTGCATGGTGGCGAAGGGCGGAAGCAGCTAAAACGAAGTTTACGCAGGTGGAGAAGGCAGTATTGTGGATCCTACAGCGATATCATCCTGCATCAGTATCGGAATGGTGCAGATAAGTACGAGTCACTTACCGATATTTTCGTAGAGTATGTTATGACGTTTACGAAGGTGGCGACGGCGTCATAAGAACTCGTACGAACAGATGCAGTTGCCGCGAAGCTGGAGCGGCGGAACCCAAGTCCTAACATGGAACTATGACAAAGTAGCCATGAAGGAGCAACTAGCAAGTCGCATGCATCTCCCAATGTCATTGTAGAGCCTGTTTCGAGGTAGCGATGGAGGTAATGGGGTCAGAACAACTTGCTTCGTTTGGGGTCCACGTACGGAGTTTGGGCGTTGGAAGTGTTGCGGGAGTCGGAATTCGAAAAATCAGTGACGGAAATGAAGAGAATAAGTTCGGATCACTTACCAAGTACGATCCAAAGCTCTCACATAAGCTGAGATGTCTCTGCTTGGACGGCGTTGGGAGTTCAATGAACGGAGGTTAATCGGCCAGGTTCCTGTGGAGGTCAATCTGGCGTCAAGGTCGAACATAAGTGAGATAACAAAGTAAAAAAGAAAGCTTACCACATACCTCCAAGTACGATCCAAGGTAGCGACAGCGTGCGTGGCCTGGAATGGGGGTCGCTCTATGGGTGGGTCGCGGTGGCAATGTCGTCCAGTCGAAGTCCGAACAAACGTCCGCGGGGCTGAGAGGGGACGTTGATGTGTTAAGGTGGTGTTGTTTGTCCCGGTTCCGGAGGGGACGTTGATGAAGATGATAGTGAGGTGAAGTCGGTGGGAATGCTAACCTTCGCGTAGATGACGGTGAGGAGGAAGAGGCGCGAGTGAGGGATTGCTTACGTATCGGGAAAGGTCCACGCAAAGAACCCTCAAGGGAATCGATCCCCCACTCCGAGGAAAATGGATTAGTGACAGGTCGACCAGACCTGTCGACCATCGAGAACGGCCAGTGCTTCGTATCCTTCTTAACATCCGACTCGTCGGTCCGGTGACCGATGAGACTTTTGCCGTCGCAGACGGTGTTCCGAGGGTTGGTGCGGTAGGCGTTCTTGGCGGCGTCTCCGGCAGTAAAGGATGACGATAGTTAGCAAACAAAGTAGTTAAAGATGAGAAAGCCGGCGGCCCGTACAGTCGTTCGTCGTCAGTGAAGGAAACCCATGAAGGAGTGATACGGTGACCCTGGTCGTTTGCGGTGATTTCCACTCATCCACCTTTTGCGACACTATGGATGGAGCAAAGTCGGAACCACATTCGGACCCAAAACGCGTACAATTGGGACTTTCTCAAGCTTGGTGGATATCCGGAAGGAGAGGACAGCTTGGCCTTTCGGCGTCACGCCTGAACTTGCGGAGGGCACGATTGACCTTGGGGACGTCGGTGCCGGTCTTCTCTTACAGCTTGACCGCATAGTTGACGATACGGTTGTCGAAGTCCTCGCCACAAAGTTGGGGATCACCATTGGTAGCCAAGCCCTCGAAGACACCATCAGAGCGTGGCGGGAGGGTACGTGTTCGGTCCAGATATGAGGAGTGTGGCTTGAGGGCCCGGCTAATTGTCGTTCGACAAATTGTAATACTTGGTAACAGAATCAAAGATCGGTAAACACTTACATAGGGCCTATATTACTTGCAGAAGAGTGGCGAGGGCGGCGTTGGCCGTCGTTCGTGCAGAGACCACCCTATAAAAAATAACAGATTAATATTAAATAAGTAGGCGAAAGGTACTAAGCACTTACTGATCGCATTCTAGGCCCTCTTGTAGAGTGGTGGTGGTGGTGGTGTTGGTTGCCGTTCGAGAAGGCGGTTGGCGGGTCGCGGGTGGTTCGTACGTGCAAATTGCGTGCAAAGGTTGGCATTAAATGAAATCGTGGATTAGTAATAAATAAGGAAAGGAACGACAGGAATGACTTATTAGGAGCTCGCAAGACGGTCCAAGGTGGTGGTGATGGGGGCGTTGGCCGTCGTTCGAGATCGTGGTGGTGGTGGCGGCGTTGCGTTTGAGATCGCACTGGTTGGTGGTGGGGAAGGTGCGTACGTTCTAAAGTTAGTCTTAGAAGGAAAGTTGTATATTAGTAATTAAAAAGTAAACGAACGAGATGAACGACTTACCAGACATTTCCATGACGATCCTGGGTGGTGGTGGCGGCGTTGGCCGTCCGTTGGGATCGCAGCCGACGAGTGGTGGATGCAAGGTGGATGGTGGGTATGTGTAAAAAGGTAAGTCAAATAAAAATTAAAAGATTAGTAATAAACAAAGGAAAGGAACGACAGGAGGGACTTACCAGGAATTTGCCAGACGGTCCAAGGTGGTGGTGGCGGCGGCGTTGGCCGTCGTTCGAGATCGCAGTTGGTGGTGGGGAAAGTGCGTACTTTCTAAAGTTAGTCTTAGAAGGAAAGTTGTAGATTAATAATTAAAAAGTAAACGAGCGAGATGAAAGACTTACCAGACATTTGCATGACGATCCTGGTGGTTGCGGTGGGGACGTTGGCCGGTGGTGGGCTATGGATCGAAAGTGACGCCGGCGGCCGTCGTTCAAATGTTTGACGAGCTAAATTTGCTGAAGGAGTGAGTTAACGTATCTAATCTAGAGCTTCCACATTGCTGCTAGGTTCAATATATTTAGGACACTGTCCGTCATTTGTCATTTCACAGGGTTGGATGTACATTGTCACTAAGCAACCTCTCTATCAAATTTATGAGCGGTGTACACCGAAAGGGGGGGAATGTACCGTCATTTTGCCCATGCCGAATCTCTTTCAGTGCAGGCAACATCTTTCGCAACCACTTTGGGCAGGAAAAACGCATGGGATTAGCCAAGGTTAGCGCATTGTAAGTCTGGACTGACCTCGGCATCGTAGATTCGCCATTCCCCATCGTCGCAGTTTATCATGTGGGCCTGTATGGCAATGATCAAATCATACTAAAAGGGTGATTGTGTCAGAAAATTGCGCTGGGCGCAATCGGCTTGCCACTCGCCGTGTTGCCGGCTTGGGGATCTTCTTGCCAGATTTCCAACATGACCATGGCTTTATATCTTGAATACAACACTTCACCATAACCATCCCACATATGGTCTACTGATTTGAGCATCATGATTCTGGCCTTTTTGCGGTCACCATCAGGAGAAGCCGTATCTAATGCATTAACCTTGCGCTTCTTTCCTGGGATTTTTATTCCTGGGTCTGCATCCGCCCCCTCCCCCAGAGCGATTAGCTTCTTTCGTCATCAAAGTTTAAAGTGCTCACCTCTGGATCCTCCCTTTCTCCGATCTGGCTATCTGTTGTTGTGGCTTCTCCCTGCTACACCTTGTGTTAAACGCCGGGTCTCATTCTTATCGGTTATGTTCAATGACGACTTACCCCAGGGGCAACCAAAATGTATGAACGAAGCTCATCTGCGCCAATTCATCAGCTCATATGACAAAATAATGTCTGTGGCTCAACTCACCTATAGCGTCTTTAAACATAACTAATACGCTTGGAGCTTCCTCAATTTCAGGAGGTCCATTGGGATCCTCATCCCATGGACCTGCCTCCGTGATCGATCCTTCTTTGACCGCTGCCCCCCTGCTGAGACGGTAACGGTCAAAGCCGTAGTAGCTAGACCTCCATAGAGTACACATAGGTTTGGGAATCCCTTTGAATGTCTTGTTCTTTTCGTTACGTAGGGTTGGAAGAAGTGGTCGAGGACATCCATGATGTAGTTACGGGCGTTGATATTGTACGGCGTATCTGGTCGTCCGGAAACCTCTCCATATAGCGCGATCACGCCGTTGATTACCTCAGCATAACAGCTGGGCACAGGGACTTTCCCATTAGTTTTTTTTTGTTTTGATGGCGCTCCTTGGTTGATCCCACCATTGTAAGCGGTACGACTTGGGCTCTCGATACTGTCCCCATACAGGTTCTAAGTCGTATTGTTAGCCAATATCCAGAGATCCGGTATGCTAATAGTTACCTTCGTGGTCCTGTTGGACTGGCATTGTTGACGTAAGGTTGGGTTTTACCTCGGGCCACGGGACGCTCTCACGGTTAGACAAGGCGGGGCATCGCTGACGCGCAGCTCTACTTTTCTGCGCCAGCAGCTTTTATCACCACCCATATTGGTACTTTTTTATTTGACTTTTGGCTGCAAAGACAGAACCCTTTTTTAGGTTAGAGTGTTTGTTGCTTTGACGCCTTTCCTCGCACAGCGTCAACTGGGTCCGCGTGCACCTGTCTCCGCGTCTCGCACAAGAATATCGCATTCCTGTAATTTGGACACTAATGCCTATTGCACGACTTGTTTCAGTCGCAGTACAACGTCTTGAAACAGGTCCTTATCGCTCAGCGTGGTAGTCTCCGCTTCTGCACAGACAAATATCCACAAAACCATCTGTCATTCCACACTTTCTTTCACGTCGGAACTTGTCATTTACAGACGAGAGCTTTGAAAACACAAATACTTAACAAGAAAAAGAACCTTCGACCTACTAATATCTGTCAATAGTCGTTTTACCTAGTGAAGCTGGCACAGATGCGCTAACCGGGGCGCGCACAAGTTCGTTTGGCTTGTTCGGGGACAAAGCACATAAGTCTAAACACGGGCAAGCATTTGCATAGACTATATAACGTGTCCGAAGATGTGAAAAAAAAGCGTCTGTGAGCGGGAGAGGATGTCTGTGTGGAAAGAAGGTATGTGTGCGGCAGTTACGGATATCTGCACGGAATACAACTCATGACCGTGATTGCCGCGAGCCAGGTGACGCTGACGCCACTCTTGGTGCTCCCGGTCTCGCCACCCAAGACTCAACCACCCTCTCCATAATAAATTGCACTCCAGATACGAGGACCCTCGTTCATGTCATCGACTACTCTTTCGATCCTTTCCTTTCACCCAACCAGCCTGTTGAAACACCCAACCGGACCAACATTATGACTTTGCAAGTCCGGAATATGACTACAACTCACCACCGTCTTCCACGTAGAAAAGTTTCTTGACATCATTTAATTCCACCAGCAGTGGCTTCTCCGCGTCTCCGAGCCCGACAGGCTTCGCATCGCCATTGACCTTTGGGTGGCTCGGTCAAATCAAGACAGTCAAGATCAAACTGAAAGGAAGCGTGGAGCTCAGAAAAACAAGGGCGTGCATCGGATAACATTGAACCGCGCACCCATTTCCGAGTACAACGATAGTCGTCGCACCGAATCATATAAGGGCCAATCCCCCGCCTATTACAATAACAGTATGCGGTTTCGGTGGCTTCGGAGTCGCGATCGGGGATTGTCACTGCTAGGAATAACCCTTAGCGACGCTACGCTTGGGAACAGTGGATGCACTTACCAGCATTAAGTGTCGAACGGCGGCTCGAGACTCGTGGCCGTTTCCGCCGAGCATCAGACTCCAAGTCATCTTCAGCTTCATTAGATTCTAATTGTTGGTCATCATCCTGTTCCCGATTTCGCTTGAGAATTGTCCGGACACGTTCCTCGAGCGGAAGATCCATGAACGGACGCTCCGTCACAGTCTCGAGTGACGCACTTCGAGACCGCTGCGGCGAACCGGCCTGAGCAGTCAACGTTTTCTCAAGCTCTTCCCTAATATCCCTCAGAGTGACCTCCATTTCCCTGACAGCATTGACCATGGTCGGTCGCTTCGAAGGTTCAAAGTTCCAGCATTCGGGCAGGACGAGTTGAAGAAACCATGAACGAAGATCCCACTGCTCCTCTTCGGACAATAGAGATGGGGGCGGGAGCTCTGCGGGTATTTGTCCTCTAATAATGGCTTGTATTACTGCAATATCGGCTCGATATGTCGCGTATGGCAGGGTGTCGGTCATTACCTGGAGCAGAACGCGTGAATAAAAGAGCAAACTGCGCATAAATTCCGAGACGAACCTCAAATAACAGACATCCCCAAGCCCAAACATCGCTTTCGAGGGTCCTACGTGATACACCATCCATTGCGAGGATCAGCTCCGGTGCCATATACCGAGTGGATCCCCGAATCGAGCGACTCGTCGTCAGGCCTGATGGCCCATCATCGGCCGATTCTAGGACTTCTGCCAGCCCAAAATCGCACAGGACCACCCTCGTGTCGTCCGTGACGAGAACGTTAGCCTGGGAAGAGTTTGTTCAGATGCGACCTCGATCTTGGTGAACAAAGGATAAGCCAAACGCACAGCCTTGAGATCCCCATGACATATAGGGGGGTCGCATGTGTGCAAGTATTCAAGTCCAGCAGCCGTATCTTTGACCTGAACCCCGGACGAAGAGTTAGCTTATGAACCACTGAAGAGACTACCGGTCATCTTACAAATTCGATTCGCGTGCCAACTCCTGGTTGAACCTTGGCAATGTACTGCGAGACGTTCCCATGGCGCAGGAAGGGCGAGATCAGCTGAGCTATTTCATAGTTTTCGCTGAGGTGAAATCCGATCAGCTCGAGGATATTTGGGTGACGAGCCTGGGCCCAAATCTTGAGCTCCCGGGCGAGTCGCTGCAGAAAGGTGTGAAAATATTTTAATGGAGAGTCATGAAAGAACTCACAAAAGCCATGCGAACACGAATTCCCCGTGTGCCCACAGCTCGAAGCTGTTTCACAGCCACGTCTCTCGCGGCCGACAATAAAGGGTCCATTTTAGCCAACAAGACCTCGCCATATCCACCAGACCCAACTTCCGTGTCTTCCCTTATCTCCAGCCTAGAGGATTGTATGTGTAGGTGGTCAAGACTTGAAAGAGTTTCTTCCTTCCAAAAGGTTACCAACGTTCACGTTAGTCCCCATGATCATCGATCCAGGATGAAAGATCTCCGATTTAAAACGTACAAGTGCTGCTTCATTGAACTGCAAGTCGCTGGACAAGCTGGTTCCACCTGTCGTACTAGTTGTTCCTTGGTGAGAGGCCATGGCGAGAAGCGGTAGTCTGGGGTTCCCGGGTTCGGTCGGTCGAGTAGTAGCGGTGCGGAGATGAGATAGATAGCCGGGGTCGAGCCTTCGACTTCCCAGGCGGCGCCACTTTGTAGATGCTTTCCGGAAGGCCCAGCCGTTGCATATATTTTAGTGCAATGCTCTCAGAATATGAAAATTAGTAATATCTTGTTAGAACGGGGGCGTTGCACCATTAGCCTCGGGAAGAGCTGAAAGGGGTGAGAGGGGGTGGAGGTGGCGTCAAGTCTCACGTCCAAACCACCTCCGCCAACTTGGCTTTGTCAACCGCAGCGATGACACATCAGTTCAGCAATCTCTCTACTACTACCCCCCTCATCAATGGAAAGGAGAAAGCGTTCTCTACCGATGTTCAACTTGAATTCGTCGATCTGCCCGGTAAAGCTACTTCCTGGTAAGATGCGGATGCATGGGTTTGACGGCTCGCTAACTACGTCGCTACTGTCACAGAATCAAATCTAAAGGAGTTAAAGTTGCCTCTTACAACACACTCACCTTTCGCAACCTTTCCCGCTGAACTCATCTCTCTAATCTTCCTCTACGCCGTTTCTCGAACCACGAACAAACCTGGTCTCTGGGAGCCGATAAAACGCGTTCGACCCCTTGCATCGATCACTTTGGTTTCTCGTCAATGGTACAGGCTTGCCACCTCTACTCCCGAGCTATGGTCCACAATTATCGTCACTACCCCGCGGTGGTTCCCCTCCGAGCTGGCCGACCTGTGGTTAAGCAGGGCGAAGAATACCAAGCTTGACGTACACCTGATAAGCGATAACCCAAAGATCCCTCGCATTCAAATTGAGGTTTGGAAGAAAGTCGCAGAGGAAGGGAGGGGGAGAATACGCAGTTTAAACATGATTGTGGGCGCTGCGGACTGGGTGCGGGTCAAACAATTGCTCCCAGCTCAGCTCCCAGCTTTAGCGTCCGCGACGCTCTTCATTATGGAGGCCTCATCCCATGGTGACCTGTCACCCCTTCACGAGCCTTTGCTCGAGGTTCCCGAGTTGGAGCAGCTTGTCACCAACAGCCCTGCTTGCCTAAACTTCGCATCTTGCCCAAAAATGCACGACCTGGAAATCACAAGACTGGAAGAGGGCATCAATCCGGCAGAGGCATTGTGGGAGCGGATAAGACGGGCGATAGACAAAATGCCAAATCTTCGTCGTCTCAAGATTAGCTCGAATCGGTCTCCTCTCCTTCCGGCGTCCAACTTCGCAGGCTTCGACCTGATCAAGCTGGAGACCCTACACTTGGACTTAAAAGGACGAGTAGCTTCCGTAGATTTTCTTTCGCACATACACGCTCCAGCGCTCACGGACATTACGATCACTTCATTCCGCGCCGAAGCACCACCTCCCGAACCATTCCCCATGATCAGCCTTCCCTCGCTTCGTTCAATTCGCCTAACCAATACATCTCTTCGACAATCCTTATGGCTCCTTAATCATCTATCATACGGGGATCTCGAGTTGAACGCGCCAAAGTTGGAGGTGGTTGTGGAGATGGATGTCCGCGACGGAAGGGAAGAACAAACCGATAACGAGTTGCGAAAAAGGTTGAGAAAGAAATATGACCTGAGAATTATATGGTCTTCGGGGGCTTCTTATAGTACAATGAAGCAAAGATGATGTATCTTTCACTCTCTTACTTGGTTGGCATCGCATACGAGTCCATGTGATCAAACCTGTGTATATTGTATTTCACGAAATCGCCTCTTCCTCACACGAAGGTCTCCCGGCGACCAAGCGGTAGCTTTTCTAGGCGCGGGTTGACCGCTAGCTTGAACTCTTACACTAGCATCTCAGCCAAAGCACTGATAAGCCGCAGTTCATTTAAACTCGGGGCTGACCCATCATAGCATCGCAACCAAAGAGCACTGAGTCGTTGTCGAAATCGCTGAGGGTTTATATAAGTATTTAAAGAAGTCTTTGCAGTATCCATTCAGTCCAATCTGAAAGGCGACGCCAACTATGCGGTCACTGCGAGGAATTAACGCTGCGAAATATCTGTGGTCCATATTGCGGACGCAGACATTGTATCACTGTTATGGATTAATGAAAGACAAGCGGAAGATGCGGGTGTTCGGGGCGATAATTTGGGAGGCTGGGAGGCTAGCGAAAGGCCCGAAATGGATGTGGTGCATCAGAAGGTTGCTTTCAACGTGAAAGGAAAGAAAGAAAAGACTCGGATGTAACTTACTTTTACAGATCACCGGTGGCATCCATGTCCATTTCTCCCGCCGACCCTGCCGCCACATTGGGGTTTGCCGTCCCAGCAGGGCCCCGCGCGCCGTTCCTGCCCATCAGCAGATTCACGAGACCCATGCCATTCTCGCTCTTCCACTCCACGGCTCGGAATGCAACGAATGCGGTCAATATTGCCGCTGCGATTGTGATGGTGTAGATGAACGTCGACAAAGGCGTGTTGGCGAACGGGGGTTTTACATCCTTTCGCATTCCCGGAGACGTGCGCGGTGGAGCGAGGTTGGGATCTTTGGCCGCGGAGGTGTCTGTAGGGAGGTCGAAGATGGACGCTTTGTTGTCTTGCTGCATGGGTTGGACTTGGGAAGAGGAGGACATCTTTCACTTGGTTGGTGGTAGAGAGGACGTTGGCTGTGGTGGGTCTCTGGTGCGTGGTGGTGCAGTCATGACGTCAGACCCAGAACGTCGATGACGTCTCAGTGACCGAGTCTGGTTACACGCCAGCTTTTCGCCGTCTTCCCCATCCGACGGTCGTGACTGCGGGCGACTTGAGTGCACAACGCTCCGGGCAATAGGAATGGAAATTGGAACTAAGGAGCGGAGACAACTCTGTACATCGAATGCGAAAGTAGAGCGGAGACGGGAAAAGACGCATAGTAAGTGAGCCGAAAAAAATAGAATATCAGAAATCAAGCGGGGCCAAAGGACGGGGAGTAGCGAGACCTGGTAGAAACGTGGGTATACCGATCTGCGTAAAGGTATAGGGAAACTAAAATATTATGTTCAGATACAAATGAGAAGAAACCCAAGTCTAAAAGGCGGGGTTGAGATGTGGATATCACGAACTGTGGCTCTTTGGAAAGGGCCCCGGCAGACGGCGCTTCACGCCTCTTCAGTCATTTCCTCACCATCCTCCTCAAGCACATTGTGCAGAGGCGCCCCGTGAACATAGCGCGCAGGACTTGGGGTGATCAGCCGGTTGATGGGGTCCTCCATGGGCGGAGGAGGTGCAAATTCCACTGGGGATGGGGTTCGGTTGGGTGACCCCTCGGAAGTCTTCAGGTTTGAAGGAGAAGTTGCACCACCCGATCCTGTCCGAACTGGTAATCGAGATGCCTTGGGTTCATAATGCGCCTTGGCGGCTTCTTCGTCCTTCTTCGCATACATTTCGATGAGAGAGTTGATTCCTCCTGGTTTGCGAGGACCAGCAACTCTAGGTTTTGGTTCGACGGGTGCCACTTGGTCCTTGGTTGGGATGGCTTGCGGAGGTGCGGGAAGTTGTTGTGATTGTGCATAGTAATTGTCTTGTTCATCGGCCAGTGCCCTTTCTGTCGAGACCGGAGACATTGTGGGCTCAAAGTCTCCCTCGTCCTCCATATCACCGTAGCTATATCCTCGGGAGGAAGGTTGAGCAGGAGCGGGTCCATCGCTCGATTGACTAACCCGAATCTGAGGGCCGTCGATTACTGAATGACGCGGCACCTCCATAACCTCCTCTTCATCCGACTCCGCATAGCTAATATCGTCGTCGTAACTGACGGGTCGCATCACGGCCGAAGATGCTGCTTGGCTGCCATAAGTGTGGTCACGTCTTTGGTCAACTAGTGCTTGATAACCGGATGCGATTTCGTCACGGCCCAGTTCCGGGTCAGAGCGAGGCCTATTCAGGCTGGTACGAGGTGTCCTCAGCGAACCAGACCCGTTCGGAACGACCGTTGTCACTGGAGGCTGATAAACTCTCTCGGGAGAGGTGGCACCCCCACTCATGGCCCTGGTCCCATTATGCATGGCAGCTTCCTGGTCAGGCATCCTACGATTGCTGTTAACCAAGATATCCACCCACGCATCGTCCTTGCTGTGTCTCCGTCCATGCCCAGCGGCAACCATCATTGCACCCGGACCGGCAGATGGACTGTGTTCTCCCCCCGAACTGTCCGAGGCTGTCTTGGTTTCAAAGTCCAGGTCGGGATCGTATTGAGAAGCGACCTTTGGTTGCTTTCCTTTGGAGCTTCCGATTTTGAAGCGCGCAAGAGGAGAGCTGGTCTTGTCTTTCGGAGGAACCGCAGGTGAGATATCGCGTCGGACACCCGCCTCGTCTGCAGCGGTGGGGAAGGATAGCTGCCGCCCGCGCCCAGCGCCTTCTCCAAACGATGAGGTCGTATAACCCCCTCCTGGCCTCGACGTGACCGAGAAGCTGTTTGACGCTGGGATTCCAGCTCTTCTGGCGTCGGGCATTGTTTGACTTCTATCGGGTCCGAGTATTCTCGTCTTCGTCCCCGCGCTCTTTAACATCGCATCAAATTCCGCCTCCTTCCTCAAATCGGGGCTTCTTGGTCTTCCATTGTAAGGCTTGCCGTTGAGAGTAGTAGCCGGCTTCCACTTCTTCTCTTTCTTGGGCGTAGTGAACAATCCGACTCCGCCTTTACCCCCTTTCTTTGGGGGGAGAAGGAGCTCGTCTCGGTACTCGCGGGGAACGAACTCCTCGAATAGGAACCACTGAGAAGATGTACGGGGATCGACAGAAGGAACGAGGGATGTCTCGGGGGGCACGTCATTCGGATTTAGAGGTAGTGCCTTGAATTCGATCTGCGGC
Source organism: Tulasnella calospora MUT 4182 (assembly GCA_000827465.1). NCBI lineage: Eukaryota > Fungi > Basidiomycota > Agaricomycetes > Cantharellales > Tulasnellaceae > Tulasnella > Tulasnella calospora. The sequence continues at coordinate 21,801 of KN823063.1, forward strand.
AGTATGTCAGCCACGTGCTCGAGGAATATTCATCCTCCGACAAAGGTAAAATCTCACCAGAGCCCAATTAGCCTCCCTAAATGTACCCTCACTTCGGTCCATCCATCCTGAGCTCCACAACAAATCCCCCCAGCAATGCACGAATCCCTCCTCGATCGTCCACTCCGGACCCGCGACCGGGGTCGTATCCCACCCAAACGTCGGAAGCGTCTTTTGAGTTTTCTTCAGCTTGCGATGGATCTCCTCAGCGTGACTAGGCCACGTGTTGATGGTGGACGCGAGGGGAGTGGAAAATTGCAATGTATCGGCAAGATTGTTATCCTCGCGCAGGAACCCAATGTCATGGAAATCATTCCACGACATAGTTGTGCGTTTCGTATTGCGGTTCTAGTGTGTATCCATGAGCCATGGGGGCAAATCACGTTAACAAAAGATCGCGCTTACCGCTCTCGCAGCCTCGTTCAAGTCGAATTGTAATTTGCTCATATCCGGATTGCTGAAACCCATATCCTCGAACTCGCCCCACCTCATATCTGTCAAGGATTTGAAGGGTTTGGGAGCCAAGTCCTCATTCGAAGTCTTTGAGCCTGCATCATCCAGGGCGAGTCCAAAGGAAATGGAGCGTGACGGCATACTGGACGGTGGGGTGGATGCTGTGCCGGTGTGATAGTCGAGTGATGATCGAGTGCTGAAGGACGCGAGAGACGGAGCGTGTCCGATAGGAATGTCTAGCCTCTTACGGTAATCCTCGGCGTATTTGGGAGGCATCGTCTTGCTTCCAATCCTTTGCCATTCTCTCCTGCCCCCGATGTCGCCTTCGTTACCCCAACTAGCTCCTGTTTTGACCAAGTCCGGCGAATAGAGTCGGACGTTCTTCCTAGCGCTGACAACCCTGACCAGCCTACAGCCCCGACGAGGTTTCTCCAGATCTTTGAGTGGCGGGATCATCACAGGGTATCCGCGAATCCAGTCCTTCAACCGGAGCGGCATAGGACTTGCGGAATGTCGAGCCTCCACCTCGACATTTCTGATGTGAGAAAGTAATAGGTGTTCTGTAGCGTGGCTAGATCGAAGGTACGCGGCGTATGTTTGACTGAAGGGTATCGAATCGGGCCCGAGACCAAAGAGAAGGGGACCGAACAGAGTTGATAAGGCGACGGGGGTTAAGCCGGACTGAGCGGAGTAGGCGGCAAGGCGAGAGAAAATATCGAAAAGTCGAGAGAGAAGTGGGCGGAGAGCGGGTGAGACCATGTCGAGAAATACAGGGAAATGAGTGGCAGGGAATCGCAGAGCTAACGTTGCAAAAAGTCGTCAGTGCAAAGTGTTACCACACAAAATCGGGACCAAGGTGTGTACCTTGTTCATCGGATTTCCACTGCACGTATACGTCCCATTCCAACATTCCTCGCACATAGACTCCGTTCACCACCCTCATGAGCCGAGCGAGACCCCAACGAAGCACCATCCCGAGTTCATGGGGACCGGCCAACGTTGCATCTTCCCGCCACTTGGCATCTCCCGTGGGCGCTGAAGGTCGGTGACATGAAGCCAGAAACGATCGGACGAGCGAACGGACACGGTTGGCGGAGACGTCGAGCGCTTGTGACGAAAAGAGTAATGGGGTTGTGAGGGCTGTCCGACATGAGGCCCGTCAGTCAGAATTACAATGTACGCGCCATGAACAAAAGTGTCTGCATACCCCTGCTAAGAATCTCGTCTCCAACAACGCGAACAAGTCTTTGGACGTCTTCCAGAGACAGGATGACCTCGTTTTCCGCTGAGAGGTAACCATAGTCCCGTTCCTGCGGGTCAGATTCTTTTTTCGGTGGGATATGCAACGGCACGAAGGCTTCCTGATGTTGAGGAACTGGTGGGAGGTCTCCATATGCTGAAGGTAGATGCGGTGGACCTGGTGCTGAGAGCGTTCGTTTCCGTGCTCCTCCTCCACCGGCCTTGCCTTCGTCTGGGGCTGTAAGCCACTGGCCACCTCCTCCTTCCCCACTCTGGCCCCTCCCAAATTCATCGTAGCTAGACTTTGAAGGACCCGCAGGAAGAGCTGAAGTGTTCTTGCTGGATGTTCGAGAACGACCGAAAAGCGAAACCATTGAAAAAGATGGAGGTAGTCAAGAAATGGGTATGCCGCCTAAGCGGTGGGATGTAAAGATGGGGATCAAGTCGTCGTCAGAGAAAGGGTGAGCGCAGGGTAATGTAGCAGCGGGTAACAGCAAAAAAGGCGTCGTTGAGGAGCGATTGCAGTCTCGTCTGATTACTCTTATTTGTCAAGGGTCAACGTTGGGGTCAACTTTGGGCATCTTCCGCTATCGCTCGTTCGCGTATCGAACACCATCAGCAGCACTTGAATACTTTTTTTTTCCTTCTTCTTAGGTTCACATAGACTAAAATCTCTTTCTTTCATTGCTGACCAAAATTTTCATGTCGGGCGCGCCGGTTTGCAACCTGTTCTAAGACATCTAGTCGTGACAACCACGGCTTCCTCCGTTGCCCAGTCCCTGAGTTCCCAGCGCAACACCGACTGACGACGGAACCCTCCACGTAAAGCAAATCCCGGACAAACGACGATGAGCAGCGTTCGGGATAAATATCTTTTTTTTTATCGTTCTAGCGCCCAGCTCTCATCCTCCCGTTGCTCCTCCTCAAAAAGAGCATAGTAATTTCTGTGCGTGACCTTCATATGAGCTTGCCATTTCCAACTCGATTTCAAAGGGTTCCTAGGCAAGCGAAACATCACAGCTGGCAGTTTGCGATATCCGGCAACAATGTCTCCCCGAGTTCATCAAGGCCTAACTAAGAAGCACCGCCAAATTCGGGAGTTTCGAGTTACGGCAGTTGTCTTATGCACCTCGCAGAGTAAGACGGAGTTAATAACAATCGGAGGCAGCTCAGCTGCTGTCCATACCATATTGGCCAATGGAGTCGCCGATCAGTAGCGCCCACAAAGGGTCTCCTTTGAGGGAAATATTCCTACTCTCAAAGTCGCGTAACTCGAAGACTCAACAAGTTCCTGGTAGCCATTGGATTTGCTTCCTTGGGCTCTGAGATCGGTTTCAGCATTTACAAATGATACTCATATGTGCACTTCGAGGCTTGGACGTTTTACTGTCTTGGTTAAGAACCTTTGTCAAACTCAACAATCCTCACGCCATATTGGGTGGTTACGACTATATCGATCACGCGAACCGCTCCAACTTCTCCGGAAAAGGATGGCTACCAACGGTAAGGTGGGCTCTTTCTATGAGGGTGTTAGGTACTGATATTCTTTGACGCTAGTCACATTTAGTGGCACTAGCCCGGAGGAATGTGAAACTTTCTTGGCTACCGTCCATCGAGATGCGCTTGCAAATGGAAAGTACCTTGACGAAAAGTGGATCACTTTCTATGCGGCCTCTTTGTTGAGGGGAGACGCATTAGTATTCTACGAAAACCTCGATGCCAAGACTAAGGCTAGTTGGGCGGCCATCCGAACAGCGTTCGTGAATAGGTACGTTCGAAGCTCGCAAGAGAGCTCAGGCCCAAGGTATGAGTCAGCTTGGTAGCTAGATATTAGAAGTCAAAGGAGATTGAAATTATGTAGCAATGTCACGCCAACACCTGCTGCAGCTCCTCCCACGGCTGGGCCACAAAAAGGACGCGTTGCCGTAGTCCGGGACAATCGACAGAAGCTCTATCTTTCCTCCAAACTAGCGTCGCCCTCAGACGGTCTCAAACTGTGCAACTCACCTTCGGAGGCCCAAATTGTGGCTTTTGCTGCGTCTGGAGCTGATCTTTTCGAACTGCGTACGGGAGTAAGCATAACGCTTCGCCGCAACGCCTTCCTTTCCAACACAAGTCCCCCTTTTCTACCCAAAGGATATCTCGTCCGACACCATTCTCAACGCTCAATGGCCGAATGTTGATGGCGATAACTGGTTGGAGAACATGAACTTGTACGTCCAGTAAAGTTGTGAAGGACAAGTTCGACTGACACTCGGCAACCAGCTTCGCATGCATAATTCCCGCAGCAGACAAGGGACCAGGAACAGCTCAAGCCAAGGTGTGGAGCATATCGAATGATAACTCCCTTCTGGTCCGATTCGGACATGCGGGGGGAAGTAAGTATGCAAGGTACACGAACTGCCGGTATTCTAGTCCTCACAGTAGCCATTTTTACTATAAAGCTCCTGACCTCGATCCTGTGGAAAACGAAGAGAAACTACATTTAGTACAGAATGCAAGTCTTCACTGCGGAAAAGGTCAAGGAGTCGGCTATCGGAAGGCGGTGAGCTTTACCTCCATCCCTGCTCAAAGCGAGCGTTCTGCTGATTATCGACGACCAGCGCCTCGTATTTGAACCCATCTGAGTCCGACTTCCATAGGAATACGAGGCTGCTCTGTCCCCACTTGAGTTTAGATAGCTTGAACCTCTCTCATGTAAGAAGTGCGGAGAATTCCCATATCTCTGGAAAGTGTACAAGCGGTTCAACGGAGTCTGTGAGCGGCGAAGATGCAGCAGGTGGCTGCTGTGGGAATTGTCGCGTGCTCGCGCGGTCGTAATTTGGACCACTTGACCATCATCGACTCTGATTTGCACCTCCCAAATTGAGAAGAGAATTCGATGGTGACTCTTCTCCTAAAGAGACTCGTTCCATCGATCTCATCCCCATCGTCCGCTCCTTCCCTCCCATCTCGCTTCACCCCTCTCCGCGTAGGTGCTTTCGCTGCCGCCTCCTTCGTCCTCAGCGCGTCCTACTCTATTCACCTCACCCAGCCCCGCCGACTCTTCTCATCACACGTCTCATTCCCAACGATGGCAACCGTAAACCTGACTCCTCCTCAAGAACCCCTCCCTTGGAAGCACACTCCGGAGGAGATCCGCGACAAGACCAACGAGCTCATCCGGGATGGCCGCAAGTTCCTCGACACCATTGCAGCCTTACCGGAGGATAAATGCTCGTTCGACTCTGTCTTCAGAGCTCTCGCTCTTCACGAAGCCGAGTTCGACACTATTTCCGAACCACTGTCTTTCTACCAGAATGTCTCGCCAGATTCAAAGCTCCGGGATGCATCCAACGATGCGGAGAAGCTATTGAGAGATTTTGGCATCGAGTCTAGCATGCGGCTCGACGTATTCCAAGCGCTCAAGCGGGCAGAAAAGAATGCTCGGAGCGGAGCAACTGTACTTACTCCCGAGGAAGAGCGTTTGATGGAAAAGATGCTGTTGGACGGGAAGCGCGCAGGTCTTGATCTCCCCGACACGGAAAGGGAGAAGCTGCTCGAGGTACGAAAGACTTACTCAGTCTTCAAAGTGCGCAATCAACTGAGCTTCAATTCTTATAGACCAAGAAGAAGCTATCGGAAACCTGCCTTGAATTCAGCAAGAACTTCAACGAGGAAAAGGTTGGTTCTTACTACTTTCGCCCCATCAACCAGTCTGACCCAATATGCCATCTCCTAGGGAACCATTTCCTTCTCAAGGGAAGAATTAAAAGGCCTCCCTGAGGACGTGATCTCTGGATACGCCAAGACGACCAGTGTTGGCGGACAACCCGACAAGTATTCCGTCACTTTCAAGACTCCCGACATCTTCCCCATTGTGATTATCTTCCAGCACCCTAGCCTGCATTGTTACTAATCGGTTCTCCTGCCCCTGTTTAGTTCAAATTCGCGTCCAATCCACTTACCCGTCAGCTAGCAAGCGAGGCGTACGAAAACCGCCTCACCCAGAATGTCCCGCTGCTCAAAAAGGCAATCGATCTAAGATGGGAAATCGCCAAGATGCTCGGATACGAAACCTGGGCCGACTACATTGTCGAGGTCAAAATGATCAAGACCAGCCCGAACGTGGTGCAGGTATGATGGTCTAACCCCTTTGGGCCAATCGCAACTGTTCAATTTAACGCCTCTCGCAGTTCTTGGATAATCTCGTCAAGAAGATGAAGGTCATCGGAGAGAAGGACCGCGCTACGCTATTGAAATTGAAGGAACAAGAGCTGGGTGATAAGACCGACGGCAGTGAGTGCGCTGCGTGCAGGCCGTTTGTGTAGTGTGGCTCATATGGCTCCCATGCACCTATTCCAGAATTCTACATCTGGGACTACAGATATTACGATAGGATGTTCATCGAGAAGGTATTGCCAGTGTATTCGGTGATTTCATGGTTAACGTGCTCACCACCCGCTCCTGGGATGCCAGAGCCTTGACTTGGACGAAGCGAAAGTCAAAGAATACTTCCCCGTCGACGTGGTGGTTCCAGCCATTCTTAAGATCTATCAGGATTTGTTGGGCGTTTCGTTTGTCGAGATTACGAAGGATGTGGACACATGGCACCAAGGTCATTTCATTCTCTAATCGCCTTCCTACGTGATAGCTCACCTTCATAACAGATGTCCAAGTCTTCCAGGTGTGGAATAAAGACCCAAAGAGTGCCACCGATTTCCTCGGCTATACCTATCTCGACCTCTTCCCTCGAGGTATGCATGGAGGTCATGATCGAATATTTTGGTATGAAAATGACATCCTGTCATTTTAGAATCGAAGTACGGTCACGCTGCTGTATGGCCACTGATCAGTGGATTCAACAAGAAAGATGGATCAAGGAACTATCCCGTTACCGCCATGGTTGCCAACCTAGCCAAGCCTGGTAAGTAAATGTCGTGCTTCGGTTTCCTTCCCGTCGTTGATTGATATAACTTCGCATCCAGTGCCTGGAAAAACTGCAACTATGCGCCACGACGATGTTGTTACATTCTTCCACGAAATGGGGCACGTCTTCCATGGGCTTCTGAGCAACGTCGCCTTCAGCCGCTTCCACGGTACTAGGTACAGTGCACCAACTTCTCGGAGATTGCTGAGTTAATTTGCAAACCCTGGCGTTTAATAGTGTTGCAAGGGACTTTGTCGAAGCTCCATCCCAAATGTTGGAGAACTGGTGAGCCAGTTCGGTTGCTAATGGTGTTTGATGGACCGTCTGAGGCATGGTTTCGGCTTACAGGTGCTGGGAGCCGAAGGTTCTAAAAATGATGTCCAAACACGTCGACACAGGAGAGCAGCTCAGTGATGAATTGATTGATAAGTTGATCAAGAGGTTCGTAAATGAGAATGTGAAGGTTGCGCGTCAATCTCATGAACTATTTCATTCTAGCCGATACGTCAACGCCGGACTTTATTTCTTGCGTCAACTCTTCTTCGGCAAATTCGATATGGAGCTACATACCAAACAAGGTGCGACACTCTAATTCCTCAAGGACGACCTCTGCTAAACCGTTCTTCCTCTCGGTTTCCAGTTGACAAGGATTACGACCAGCTCTGGTCAGAGATGCGCGAGTCTATCTCGTTAGTGAAGAGCGGTCGAGAGTACACAGCGGGCCCCGGAACATTTGCCCATATCACGTACGTACCTATCATGGTCGCTACGACACCATGACCCTTTTTCACACAAACTCTCTCCTACGACAGTGGGGGTTACGATGCAGGATACTACGGTTACATGTACTCGCTCGTATTCTCTGCCGACATGTACAAGACCATCTTTGCTGGCAATCCTCTCTCGCCGGAGTCCGGTAAGAAGTATAGGGACAGTATCCTGAAGCCTGGTGGAAGTCGAGACGAGATGAATTCACTCAAGGTCTGTACCCTTTCATCAGCGAAGCCGAATGGTCCTCTGATTGAATCTTCTCGCTTTGCGAACGTAGGAATTCCTTGGTCGCGAACCAAATCCAGAGGCTTTCTTGGAGTCTCTGGAGGCGAATCAGTATAAGCCAGCTACTGTACCAGCTAGTTTGTAATCGCATATTTCGGTCGTGTTTCTTTCGCACTGCTATTTGACTCTGCTTTCGGGGAATGGGTTCACCCAACCAATCTCAATTCACGTTGTAATGACTTTTCCGGATGTCCAAAGCGTGGCCTTCAGGTTCGAGGGGAATTCCTCCGGATTCAGAACTAACAAGTCGACATATGGAACTGTACAGGCTATGGAAAGGCGGATTTCTGCCAAATGCACAAAATTTAACACATCTGAGCTGGTAGACATTACACGGGCTTAGAGAATAATATACATTCTATCCCCAAAATTCGGAGCTATCAACGGTCACGGGGAAAGACCCGTCAGCCCTGTAAATGCCAGCGATGCAACCCGTCGTAGAACCTCTCCACTCGGCATCAGTCGTCAAAATCTACTGGTTCGTCAAGTCCCATCACAGCCGCCAAGCCCAGTTTGACCTTGTCGGTGGCGCCTCCTGTTTCCTGAGACACGTCTCCGTCGGCGAGCACGCTAACTGCCATTCCAGGCTCGGTGGGGTTGGCTTGAGCAATAGAACTGATGCTGGCTGTGGGGATTAGAGGCCGAATAGCGGAAGCAAGGTCCTTTGGATGGATGCCCAAATCGTACGCAAGGTCCCTCAACCTATCCTCCAGTACTGTATTTTGATTGCCATTGCTGCCGGCGACGTATTCCTTCGCAGCTCCGCCCACGGCTTCTGCTGCCTTTGTTGGATCTGGTAATGGCTCGTTGGGGTGGCGCCCGAGCAAGAGGTTAACCCAACCTCCAGCTTGAGCCTTCCATTGGGTGATTCTCCAAGTGTAGAACAAGGCGATGAGAAGAGCGGCGACGGTGAGGTAGTTGATGAATTTGCGGTATGGGGTGTTCCAAAATGGAGGTTGGACGTCCTGACGGGTGGCTTTTCCCTGGCGTTTTGGAGGGAGGTTTTCGCTTGCAGGGTCCGACTTGAGGTTGGATTTGCGTTGGCGGGTCGAGGGGCGACTTTCTTGAGCAGAGAGCGACATTTCGACAAGTGAGTGGATGTAAAAGGGAATTGTGTCGAAGCAGAAGTGAGTTCCGTTTGCCTCTTATGCGTTTGTGAGATGGTGACGTCAGCCACTCCCACGTGCCACATTTCTGTCGTTTGCCCCACAAACTCCGATGACGCGCGCGGGACCCTCGCGTGCCTAGCTTGGAATTCTTAGTATCATCTGAACGTTCCTGTGAGTGTTAGCCTCCCTACACCGGCACCAGCCGCTCCGAAAGTGCCCGGGGAGCAAGATTAAAGTGTTCCAGCACACGAAAGTCTAAATGTCAAATCTAACCCCTTATTGGCTCTGCACATGCTATGGCTGTAAAAGCCTACTGCAAGCGAGGGATTAGCCGTACTCAACTGCGATCGAGTCCTGGTCGCTCGGCTATATTGGCCCTCCCTAAGAGGCATCTCTCTACTTCATACATAAGGACATTGCAAGTAACATCCTTAGATCACTCGTTCCATCCTCTCATCCGACTCCACGAAAAGCTAAGACTCACATCTCTTTCTCGCCGCATCCTTGCCACATTCGCCGATGACGCTGTCTTCACGAACCGATCAACAAATTAATACCTCTGAGGATGAAGCTCTCGAGTCCCTCTTACTCGGTACGTAGGCTTAACCTTTACTGAAGCGACTTCAAACAGCGAAGACTAACCCAACGTGCGCGAATCGTAGCTATTTAGGGACGCGGGACCTTGCACAATATCTCGGTCCTTCTGGGACGACGACCAGCCTCCTTCGGAATTCCTTTCCCGCTTTCGACAGTTGCTATTGATTTTCCATGCCATCATACATGTAAACGTACACATATAACTCAAATGCATTTTGTTATAAACACCAACACGCACGTCCGCGGACCCCCAAAATAAAGAGCAAAGAAACGCAGTGCCAAGTGACTCCCTAACTTGTTAGATAAATTTAATGTTCTCTTCTCCTAATTAAGACCCTAAGATGAGGAAAAGGGTAACGATCACAGGGAAAAGCAGACGTAGTGGATTCTACCGGAACAGAGGATCGTCATCCCACTCCCAAGAACTCGGACTCGGCCCCAAGACACCCCACAGAAGTTGGGCCCTATTGTCCTCTGGCGCCAGGTCGAGGCAGATGTGCAGGGCTTGAGCGTAATAATCAGACCCCGTTCTGTAATCTCCTGTACCACAATGCACCTCTGCAAGGCCCCATAACACTTTGGCTCTGCCTGTTTCGTCGCCTAGGTCGACGGCAATCCGCATGGCATCTGAATAACGGGAAAACGCTTCATTATGCTCGCCTCGAGCTCGATGGACGGTTGCGAGGCCCCTTAAAGCATTAGCTCTGCCAGTTTCGTCCCCACGACTGCTGTAAATCTCCAGAGCTCCGGAATAGCATGACGTGGCATTTTCGTACTCTTTGGACCATCTATGAAAGTGCCCGAGATGCCACAATACTTGAGCCTTGTTCAATTCGTCGCCGCTGCTGGTGTAAACCTGATGATCCGTGTCAGAAATCTAGACGACACTGCCTTCCATCCAAGAATGACGGACCTCAAGGTTACGACGTAACGCATCAGCTCTGCCTTTGTCGTCTCCGAGACTGGTATATATCGAAAATACTTGAGCGTACATCAGATTTGCCTGATTGTATTGATCCTGGCGGTGGTGAACTTCGCCGAGACCAAGCAAGGCTTTGGCTTTCCCAATTTCGTCACCGAGGTTGGCAGAGACACTCATCGCTTTGGAGTAGCAGGAAACCGCCTCTTCAAGCTCCTTCCGGCAGCAATGCAAGTTTGCTATCGCTCGCAAAGCGTCAGCCTTCCCGCTCTCGTCTTCATCAGCCGTGTACATTTCGAGCAGTTCCGAGTAATAGGGTGATGCCGCGAGATATTCTTTTTGGCCTAATTGCATGGATGCAAGTTCCCATAGTGTTTTAATGCGATGATTCTTGTATCCCAGTCTGCCATAAATCTGAAAGAATTCAGACGTGAGATGAAGCTAGCTGGACCTTTATCAGGTAACTCACGGAGGCCATCTGTTCCAAAGCGCCCAGTACGCCTACTTCAGCCCTGAGGCCAGCATGTACCTGCAGGTTATGCAGCATAAGCAACTCCCATCATTTGTTTCCAGCGTGACCCACCTCTTCAAGGCCCTCCAATGACTCGGCCTTTCCGTCTTCGTCATCGAAGCTATCATAAAGTCGCAAGGCTTCGCAGTATGCGGACACTGCTTCTTCGTACCGCTTCCGGCGTTGATGTGTCGCGGCAAGACCTTCCAGAGCAATCGCTTGACCAGCTTCGTCGCCAATCTCGCTATAAACCGTGATAGCTTGAGAATAGAAGGAAGCAGCTTTGTCGTCGTCGGCGTTCAGGCGATGGGCCTCTGCGAGTTCCCATAATGCCTCGGCTGCGGAACCTTGGTTCCCAATCCTCGTGTAAATCTCGAGTGCTTCCGAATACTTAGATATGGCTTCCTCAAACCGCTCTCTGCTACTGTGCAGCTCTGCAATGCCCCAGAGTACTTCCGCTCTGCCAGCCTCGCTGCTGAGATGGGTGTAAATTTGCAGAGCTTCAGAATATGAAGCTATCGCGTTGTGGTAGTGGCCGCGGATACAATGCATCTCGGCGAGACCACACAATGCTTGAGCCTTGCCGGCATCATTTCCGAGATTTTCGTAAAGCTTTAGGGCTTCAGAGTAGCGAGCAACAGCCGGACCTTCCTCGCCTTGAAGTCGATACGTGTCTGCCAACCCCCATAAAGCATCAGCTCTACCAGAACTATTGTCGAGTTGGGTGTAGATTCTGAGCGCTTCGGAGTACGAAGACTCAGCATCGCTGTAATCTTCTTCAAGGCGCTCCACTGAGCCGAGACCGCAGAGGGCATCCGCGCGCCCCTCTTCGTCGCCGAGACTGATAAAGATTGTCAAGGCCTCTGAGTAAGATTCTGATGCGCTCGAGTAGTTTCCTTGCTGCTCATGCATTCGAGCCATCTCGAGCAGAAGTGCTGGGGAACGAGCCCGAGGAGCGCCCGGGTCACTGGTTTGTGGTGGGGAAGGTATGATCATGGGCTATTCGATTTAGATCCCGTTAGCAGAGAGAAAAAGAACCCTGAAAACCGTGGCTCACCATCCAGTCGACGACGGTACGACAATCTTTGGCCGTTGGTCGCTCGTTTGGGCTTATCCTCCAGCAGCTTGTGACAAGTTTGCACAATGCCACAATCGGCGACATGCGAGCATCGTCAGTGATGGAAGGAACATATCCTTGAATGACCTTCACGATTACTTCGGTATCATGGATGCCTTGGAATGGAAAATCGTTCGTCATGATCTTCATCCTCTAATTAGCACGCGGGCATGTCCAGGAGCCACGTTCGCACGTACTTCGAAGCAGATCCATCCAAATGCCCAAATGTCGCTCCAGAGAGCAGATTCTTCTCCGTTCAAGACCTCAGGAGCTGCCCATCTCGTTGTATATAAGCAACCCGTGACAGTCAGCTGTTTGGTGAATAAGCTGAAATCTGCGCGTGGGGAGCTGGACCCCGCGTTATCCTGCGTCTGTGTCGTTGTTACTTGAGATTCGCTTGGCACTCCCTTCTTGGGTGTACATTCGAGGTAACAGGCGGAGCCGAAGTCTGTAATGACCGCACGATATTCGGAGTTGACCAGAATGTTGAGCTACAGTTAAAGATTCAGAATTCCTTGCGTGTCATATCACAGCCGCATCCCAACGTACCGATTTAAGATCCCCATGGCGTACGGGTGGCTCGTGGTGATGAAGATACTCGAGCCCTTGAGCTACATCGTCGATCTAATTTACTGTCGTTACTGTGCTCCTTCGACCAAAACAATCGAGTCTAACCTACCAAGGAAATTCTCTCAGGGATCTCCAAGTCCACTGCAGCGAGAAACTCGCGAACGTTGCCATTAGCCTCCCAGGGGAAAATCAACCAAATGACATTGCTCGAGATCTCTTCAACAAATCCAACAAGTCGGACGACGTTAGGGTGAGCAAGGTCCACAAGTACCTCGATTTCCCTGGTCAACAGCTGTGTTGGGTCAGGAATGAACTTCCCGTACAGCGGTATGCGGGTGCCTCACTCGTAAGACGCGCTCAATGTCTGTGTTGTCTGCGATTTTGAGCTTCTTTACAGCTACGTACTTTTGAATTTGAGTGAGTTAGAGAGATAGGTCACAAAGAGTTGCTAATCGTGCTTACGTCACGCTGAGATACCTCGGCTTCGGATGGCTCTCGACTGCCAGACGTTTTATTCCCTTCATTTGGACCGCATGAGGACAATTGAGCCAGGGAAACGATAGCATTTCCTCCATGGAAATCACGATTCCTCTCTGATAGTTCAAGGCAATCCTGGTTTATTCTCCACCCGCTCAGGTTTGTCAATTTGTCTCTCTGTGGGTAGTGTTTTCTTAACAAGCCGTCACTCGAGAACGACTCGGACGTACCAATTCCGCGCTCGGCTGGAAAGCCTCAGGCTCGTTTGCTCGGCGCTCGGAACCTCCGTGAAGCTGAGCCGAGCCTGATCGCCACCCTCCATGACTAAGCCCTTTCATTAGAGCTTCAGGCCGATCTGCAAAGAACTGAGTCGTCACCCGGGTAGGGGGGTGAGGAATCTCGCCTGACCACAATTTCCGGCTTGTCTTCTTTAGCTTCAACTCTGAACTTCTCTTGAGAGCTAGTTTCGAAGTGTGCGATGGAGGTCACTTGGGAGAGATGACGTGGCGGTTTTTCGAAAGCCGCAATGCCTTATATAAGCCGCAACGGGGAAGCAGGTGCCCCTCTTTATGACGTACTTCTCTCACTAGCCCATCTCGGAGATTCACTGAATGAACGGGGTCGTTAGAAGGTTGCAAGGGCCCAGAGGGTTGCAATCTAGGGGGACGGCTGATGCCCAAGCAACTCACGTGACTAGCTGTGGTTCAAACTCCGATTTCCTGACTCCATCCACGTCTTAAGAGTTCCAGCTTGCCCCAAGTCCGGATTTCTACTCGCTCACAGACAGTCGCCATATAAATCACCCAGCGTGCTCCCTGCCTTCTGTCATCTCTCCCTAATGGCCCAGCCAGCTCTGACCGCCGCAGACGTCGGGGCACACGGTCCTTTCTGTTCGATCCAAAAGCGTGCACTCGGTCTAGCTTCAGACGACAAGAAAGTATTCATACTTCATGATGAAGATCAAAATTCCACTCTCGCTCGTCATCAAACTGCTGGATTGGCTGCAAAACTAGATGAGATGGGCGTGACGACGTACTATCGGTGCGACCCCCGTCGTTATGGTCCGGTGTTCTGTGAACGCTCAACATTTTGACCTTTTTGCACCTCCAGGAATGGTCCATTTACCAGTCCTACTTCTGATCCAAACTCGAGCCCTTTGGACCTCAACAGTTACAATCGCTCATGGCTCGGTCGAAACAAAGGCGACCTCGACGTACGTAGATGTCCTCGAGGGTGGGTATCCCATTCCAGAGTGTCGGCTCACATTTGTGTTACCGTTACCAGAGATCAGTTCAATTCTTCAGAGTCACCTGCGATGCCAAAGGACCGTACTACGCACTTATAGCCCTCGGCAAGTCTATCCCAGTCGCCGAGGCCGTCGCAGCGAAGCACGGTGTTCAAATCCAGGACTTCCCATCATCCGTTCAGCCCGAAATGCCATTGTCCTATCCGATTCTCTTCCTGAATTCTCAAAAGGCCTACCGCTTCACCATCGAGCTCCCTTCATCCCCAAGCGCAGACCTAACACCTCACCTTCTCGACCTCCCGATCATTGATGACATCTCGAAAGTAGTCTCTGAGAAGCTCAAAATCTTTGCTTTCCCTAAGCCAACTCTCGCTGAACTAAGAGCCGAGAAACAGGCAAGAAAGGCAGCTCATCGGGATCGATCCATGAAAGGGCCGCTCGACAACGACAGGACCAATGAACAAACCGACTTGAACGCCGCCGTTGCAGTAAAATCTCTCAAGAGTCCCGAATGGACCTGGCCTTACTCACCCTCCGCCGTCGGGAAATGGGCTACCAAGGCGGATCTGCCAAACCCGATCGAGAGTGGCAAGCAGAAACGCCACTCAGCGACTGGACCAGTTTCGAACTATATCTCGTCTCCTGCCGCAGAACCAGTCACGCCTTGCCCTCTCGAGTCCCTCGAACCTATGATCCAGTGGCTCAAGAAAAATGAGGACATTGATCCTTCCCAAGAACCCCGTGTTGACTTTACGAAAGGATCTATTCTTGGCAAGACTACTCGCGGAGGTGGCGTTAGTGTTGACCTGTGCAAACAAGTCGTCGGACCTAGTGGAATCGGCCCTATCATGGATGCCGTGGCGAAAAACGATAATATCGACCGGTTCCTACTGGGAAACAACATCGTGACGGACAGGGGAGCGGAAGTCATTGCGAACTTCATCAGACAGGATAAAGAGAAACCGAATGGCGGGCGAATCTATAATTACTACGTAAGCTCACTCCACCCGTACTGCATATCGGTTAGCCAAACTTATATACAATTGAACTTCCAGTTGGCGGGAAATTCGATTTCAGCCCAGGGAATCGCTAGCCTATCTGACGCACTTGCGCACGATCCCGTTGTCACCGCGCTTTGGCTCAAGCGAAACAACCTCGGCCCTGACGGAGCGTTGGCGCTGTCCAACATGCTCGCTCTGAATACCCGTCTTGAAGTACTCGATCTCGTCAACACGAACGTCGGAGACGCGGGGGCTGAGCACGTCTTCCGCGCCCTCGCGCAGAATCCCAACTCCGCGCTCCGCCACTTATACTTCGGCACTGCTGGACATGGCCTCGCTACCGCTCGTGCTGCGGCCACCTATCTGAAGTCAGGCCACTGCAAACTTCGATCCCTGTTTCTTGGGTTGTCCCGGCTTGGTGACGAGGGTGCGAAGCTATTGGCGGAGGGACTGAGAGATCAAGAGACAATCGAGAGGCTGGGACTTAGTAGCTGTCTCATCGGGGATGTCGGTGCGATTGCTCTTGCGGATGCGCTGAGGGAAGGGAAAGGGTCGAAGGCTATAGTGAGCATCGACTTGGGATGGCGCCGTGGCACTCTCGAGCTTGGAGAGGAAGGAAACTTTATCGGAGACGAAGGTGCTATGAAAGTCGGGGAACTATTCCTTCACTCGGGATTGAGGTCTCTGGACTTGACCAACTCGAAAATGTCCTTTGAAGGGTTGGAAGCGTTTGTGGAGCGGTTTGTGGAGAACAACGATCGTGTTCTGGACGTCAGATTGAAGCAGAGGTATGACGGCACAAGAAGGAATGTGAAGGCAGAGAAGAGGGCCAAGGAAATCCGGCAAGCGAACTGGACCAAATTCGAGGTGGCATTGGAGGAGGTGAAGCATCAAGCGGAACGAGCGGAGATGGAACGGGTTAAAGATGCTCTCGAGCCTCAGCATATCAAAGAGATTTATTCTGTCTACAGAGGTAACATGTAACACAGCGAGTTTTGGAGGCTATTAAATATAGTGCACGTGCTTGAAGCAGGCGTGACCGTGATCCCCTAGCAGAAGGAGAGCTGGATAGTTAAACAGACAGTCCATTAGGCTGCTCTCCCGGCAGGTCCAGCAAACGATCTCGTTCTTGGGAGTATTTGGTTAGTTGCTCCTGCTTCTTTCTTTTTGTTGCGAACAGCTTGAGAAGGCGGTATGCTGTGTGATAGCAGACTCAGGGGTCCATGAACGCATGAAGAATGAATCGCCGCAAGCGGCACAAAGAGCCCAAGGGTGGCGTGCTAAGTATATCAAGTGTCGATAGAGATTGCAAGAATAATGTCATGGAGTCTTTCTCAGAGGTTCGGTGAGGATTGAAATAAAGCTCTTGGATATGTTAAGACGCGATGGAAAGACTATCTGGTCTCTCGATTGGTGGGTTCGTCCGCGAGCTGCGCGTGGCAGTAGGGCCAAAATTCATAGCATCAAGTTGTGGAACGAGCTTCGAGGTAATGGAAGTATTCAGAAGAGTAGAGGGATAGAGTGTCGTTTGTAGGGTTGCGTGGTTAGGATGGTTGGCGCTTTTCTTCGAGGGTTTGACGAATATTCGAACAGGGTGCGCGTTTGTTTACCCAGCGCGTCCCTGTTACTGTACCAACCACCACGCTATCACTTCCTCCAAAGAGACCTTCCAGTAAAGATGCGAATAGAAGAACTGGTCATTGAAGGTACTGTAGACGACAAATGTCTACTTGGTGCTACTCTAACGTGGACTCGACAGGCTTCAAGTCGTACCCAGTCCGGACTCAAATCACCGGCTGGGACTCCTCTTTCAACGCAATCACCGGCCTCAATGGCTCCGGTAAATCCAACATCTTGGACGCGATTTGCTTTGTGCTAGGCCTCACCGACATGTCCAAGGTGAGCACAGCTTCAATCGACGTGCGTCTGGGACTGGCCCTGACCCTCCTCGGCCTCTAGCTACGATGCCAAAATCAGCAGGATCTTATTTACAAACGCGGTGCAGCTGGCGTTACCAAAGCCAGCGTAACGATTGTGTTCGACAATTCCGACAGAAGCAAGAGCCCTGCTGGATTTGAGGACCAGAAACAGATCACAGTGACGCGGCAGGTCCGAACGCGTCTTGCCCGTTTCCCGACACGCGTCTGTTAACATGAACGATCGAACCCCCAGATTGCTCTCCCAAATATCTCAAAGTACCTTCTGAATGGCCACAAGGCACAGCAGCAAGCCGTTCACTCCCTGTTCCAATCCGTTCAACTCAACATAAACAACCCGAACTTCCTCATCCAACAAGGACGTATCACCAAGGTCCTCAACATGCGTCCACAAGAGATCTTAGGTCTGGTCGAAGAGGCCGCCGGAACGCGTATGTTTGAGGACCGCAAGGAGAAAGCCATTCGAACAATGAGCAAGAAGGAGAAGAAGGTCGAAGAAATCACCTCGTTACTCGACGAAGAAATCACTCCAAAACTCGATAACCTCCGAGCTGAAAAGCGGTCCTACCTCGCCTATCAAAAGGCTTGCACCGAAATCGAGCGCCTTACTCGCCTCCTTAAAGCCTACCAATGGACTCAGATCCAGGAGCAGGTCGCCAGCCGTAAAGATAGCATCAAAGAACACGCTCTTCGAATCAAAGAGCTAGCAGAAGCAAAAAAGGCTAAGGAGCGGGAAGGAAAAGAGGCTGAGAAGCAAAAGGAGATCGTTGAAAAGAAACGTGACAAGGAGATCGAGAAGGGCGGAAAACTGAAAGGGTTGGAGGCTACGGTCGAGAACGGCGAAAAGGAGCTTGCTCGGTTTGTGGCGCAGGTGGAAATCAAGCAGAGTACCATCGTCGAAGAAGAAAAGAAGGCCGCCGAACTAGAGGAGGCTCTCGGGGAGGTATGTGATCGACAAATGGGGCGAAATCTTGTCAAAGTTAACCTCTCGTCTGCAGATGAACCAGGCACTCATCCAGAAGCGCGAACAAGTCACTCGACTAACCAAGACCTATACAACTGTCAAGGATGCTCAAACTGCCGCTCAGGCGAAACTTGCCACCTCTGAAGAGCTCTTGCAAACTCTCATAACCGGTCTTTCTAGCTCGCAAAACAATAATAACAGTTCTGGCGGCGGTTATCTTGGCCAAATTGCCGCCGCCCAGAAACGAGCGGCTGATGCCAAAACTGAGGAAGACGGTGCCAAGATGAGACTCGTAATGGTGGAGAAGGAGTTGAAAGAGAAGGAAGCAAAGAAAAAGCAATTAGAGAAAGAAGGGGGCGAAGGCCAGAAGGCTCTCGAGAAGGGGAGGAAGGAGATTGAATCACTTCGCCAGCAGACAGCAGCAACTGGGTGGAGTGCGGAAAAGGAAGCCGAGGCTGGCAAGAAGGTGTCCGCAGCTAGGGATGAGGTTAAACGGCTCAGCGAGGTGCGCTCCGACTCATGATCCTACCTGTCTTGGTTGCCAACTTTGCTCCTTGCGATTCCCCTCTAGGAACTCGCCTCCCTTCGGCACTCTTTGACGTCGTTGGACTTTACATACTCCGACCCCTATCCTGGTTTTAACCGCAACCTCGTCAAAGGACTCGTCGCTTCTTTGCTTGAACTCGACCCCAGTCACTTCGATAAAACCACCGCCTTGGAGCTCGCCGCGGGTGCAAGGTTATACAATGTTGTGGTGGAAGATGAGAAAGTGGCAAGCCAGCTGCTCAACAACGGCAAGCTGAAAAAGCGAGTAACGATCATTCCACTCAACAAAATTCAGACCAACCCGATTCCAGCTGCCGTACGTGATGGTTCTCAGGTTTTCCAAGCTCTCTGCTGACGCCTCTTTTAACGGATAGAAAATAGCTAAAGCACAGAAGATTGCTCCTGGCAAAGTCAATGCGGCAATTTCTCTTGTTGGCTATCCAGAAGAAGTCAGCGCAGCAATGTCCTACGTCTTCGGTACCACCTTGATCTGCGCGGATAACGAGTCCGCGAGCGCTGTTGCATTCGATAGGGACATCTCTCTTTACTCAGTCTCTGCAGATGGGACGGCTTACGACCCATCGGGAACCCTCTCTGGCGGTGCTGCCCCAAGTGGTAGTGGTCTTCTCGTCAAGGTGCAGAAGATTAAAGAGGTTGAGAGGAAGCTTGAACAGGCACGCAGGGTTGCTAGCGGTCAGGGCGATGACGACAGAAGGGCCGCCTGGAGGACTCTAGCACGAGAGTTGGAGATCAAGGAGCACGAGGTTCGGTTGCTCGAGGAGCAGGTTGGAGGGAGCAATGCCGCAATGGTGAGGCCCCAGTGGGCTGGGTCATTGGTTTATTTCGCTTACGTTTCCCCTTTAGATCGGTGCTGAAGTTGAGAACCTGAAGACGGCGGTCGCCGACCTGAAGCAGACTGTTCAAGATGCGAAGACGAAACAGAAGGAAGCCGCAGACGAGTGTAAGAAGCTTGAGAAAGATATGAACGACTTCAAGAACAATAAAGAGTCAAAGTTGAAAGAATTAAAGGTATCGGGACAGCGTGATATCCCTGCTGGCACCCTGCTGACCGTGGTTTCCACTGATAACAGGCTGAAATTGCTCGCCAAAAATCGGACATGTCTAAGCAAAACGCAGTTGTTAAACAACACCAAAAGGAGCTTCAGACTGCTGAGCTTGAACTCGGTGAGTCGGCCTTGGGCCTTCAGCCACAACGTACACCCAACCTAATTACATCCTTGTAGAATCGCTGGAGAAAGATATCAGATCTTCAGCAGCCGAAGTTGAAGGTGCCAGGGAGGCTGTCGTCAGCGTGCGCGAAGAGCTAGAGCAACTCCAAGCCGATGTAGCGCAGTTTCAGGTACGCCCCTATGGGACCCAGTTCCCGTCCAACTTGTTCACGAGAATCACTTCGTAGGCCGCCCACGAGAAGAATGTGGCCAAGCTCAAGAAGGAACGTGCTACCCTTACCCGGTTCGATGAGGAGCTTGCCGATCTGGACCAAGTCATCAAGGCGAAGAAGCAAGAGATCGTCGATGTGGATTTGGAGATTCAACAGGCAGAGCACGATCACAAGTCTATGGATGCTCAGCTCACAAATCTCGTCTCTCAAGGGGATAAGATGGAGAAGAAGTATACATGGATAGAGGATGAGAAACGGTGAGTGGCTGAGGTCTCCTCCGAACAACCAACCTTACTGAGCCCCATTTCTTCGAACGCGCAGGCTGTTCGGAAAACCGGGTTCGGCTTATGATTTCAATGATCCAAGTGTCGACATGAAGAAAATGGCTGAGAAAGCTCGCGAGCTTGAAGAATCGCAGAAGGGCATGTCGAAGAAAGTTAATCCTAAAGTCGTCAACATGATTGATAGGTACGGGGGGATACTTAAACGCTGAGGATGATCGACTGACCTTGACATGACGCGGTTCCTAGTGTGGAGAAGAAAGAATCCGCGCTGAAGAAAATGTTGACGACCGTCTTGAAGGATAAGACCAAGATCGAGAAGACAATCGAGGAGCTTGAAAGGCACAAGCGTGACGCGCTTGAGAAGTGCTGGACGAAAGTCAACGCCGACTTTGGTGATATCTTTGCGGAACTGCTCCCAGGCAACTTCGCCAAATTGGTCCCATCCGACGGGAAAGACGTAACCCAGGGATTGGACGTCAAAGTGCGATTAGGAAGCGTATGGAAGGAGAGCTTGACCGAGTTGAGCGGCGGGCAGAGGTACATTATCTGCCTTGTTTGTCCCTCTCGAGCATGTACTAAACCCTTGACCTTATGGCAGGTCTTTAATTGCACTATCCCTTATCCTCTCGCTCCTCCAAGTTAAGCCCGCTCCCATGTACATCCTTGATGAGATCGACTCGGCTCTGGATCTGTCGCACACACAGCATATCGGCCAGCTTTTCCGGTCGAGGTTCAAAGGATCGCAGTTCATTGTCGTCAGTTTGAAGGAAGGTCTATTCACCAACGCCAACGTATTGTTCAAGGCTCGATTCCGTGACGGTACTAGCGTCGTCGAGGTAAGGCGGTGGTGGTCTCTCTCCTCGACTGTTCGACTTACGACACCGTTTCTTGCAGCGGACTGCACAGCGCTCAGCTTCCACGATGTACGATGCTAACAAGGAGAACGATCCAGAAGGCGGCCGTCGAGGTAGAAGATGAGATGTCCCATTAGGATCTACTTTCTCTTTGTATTTTTAACATCTGTGGTATGGATATTGTATTTTCGCATCGGTATCGTTGTAAGTTGCAAGCTTAGGATGAAAGACGACAATTACCACACATGTCTTGGGTTCTCCCGGCCACGTTCCTCGCGGTGAGGTCGGCTCGGTAGACAAGATACAGAGAAAGGAGTATCAGTCAAACGTTTACCTGCTGGATACAGTATTACAAGGTCCAAAGTAGCTGAAATGGGTGAGGCCAGCTCTATGTCTTAATACAGGAAGGGAAGATGGAGTGAAACCAAATGTAGAAAAGCAGAACGTATGAACGAAGAGTGTCTTGAATCAGGATGCCTCACATCGAACCCAGTCCGCAACAACAACACAGAATACCGAAGCAAACGGCGAGGCTGATGCGAACATAAGTTAGCAAACTGCCGAGATGGAAAGAAGAGGTTATGAAGCCTCACCATCCGCAGAAATCATTTGGCCTCAGACAACAACAATTGCAAGACATTCCTCCCCCCTTCGATTCGTAGAGAAACCTTTGGTCCATTGGCGGCGGACTTGGTAAAGGTTGTTGGGTGACCATCTGTGGAGGTGGATATCCTTGGTCTGTTTGCGACCATGGGGGTGTTGGTCTACTGAAAGTCCCCTGGTTTACGGTGTTGCCATAGGAGGCTAGAGACAGGAACTTCAGCATGAGCGATCAGGGTAGACCTTAGAAGGAGTGTTCTTCGGCACCTCGAGGATAAAATACCGGCTCTGGGGACTGTGGTTTGTAGTTTTCCGTCGAGCCAAGGGGAGGTTCGTAATGGGACTGGGGTTGAGGTGCGTGCTGAGCAGGCGGGTGTGAGTTGTCCTGGGGAGTGGACATTTGAGGGATGAGGTTTGAGAGAAGTGCCGATCTGTGTGTCTTTATGATTAAGAATTTGAATTTTTCGGACGTAAGTAACCATGCAAGGTTCTCCACTTGACAACCACTCCCAGCTCACAAATCGAAAGGCGGTGCTTTGAGAGACCGACAACCCCTTGGCAGTGACCACGACTGATTTAAAGGGAGGAACGGATACACAGTCTCTGCGTTTGATGGACAAGGAAGGTTCTGGTGTGCAAGATCTGGCGTGGCTCAGCCCGCGGCATATTTTGCCAGGTACCCTGGAATAAACACGTCACGCGCGGTGAGGGAATATTTAATGCCAGCAAGAACCATCCCAGTGCTGAACCCCCGCCTCATTGAAGGCTTGTCGCGTTGAAAGCGGGCGGTCAGGGCAGTTCACGAGATACCTAAATAGCCAATCGTAGCTGCAAGCTGTTAAGACGGATTCCCCGCGGCCATGGCTGCACCGCCGCTCGGTATAGAATAGGCCACAGCATGAATATCATTACCAACAATCGATGTTTTGCCTTACAGTGGCTCAAATACAAGTTTCTGTGAGTTTTGGAAGCTTGTCAGGAGGCTGTTGGCCAGACGCATTCGCAACAGCGGCTACGTACAACCTCGGAACGCTCCCCTGGCGGACGGGCGGCGAGATAGGTCTTAGGGCATGCAACTTCTGATATAGTATCACTATTTGTTGATAGCATTGGACTCAACGCGTAGGATGCTATACCCACTTTAGCCTCACACCCTCGAACGACGTCGAAGAGAAGATTTGGAAGCTACTCACTGTCTTCCACTCTAACAACAGCGATTACTGTTCCATCCTGCAAAATGTTCCAAATTCCCGCGTATGCAACTCCATTAGTTGGTCGGCCTTGATAGGTCCTCGAATGGCCTCGTATGGCTGACTCAGGTCCGGTGGTCGTTGTTAACGCGAGACTCCTAAGAGGGTTTGCGGTTACAACTTTATAAAGACTTAGTGCATTGCAGAGTAGTTACTCAGAAGAGCCATGCCCAAATTGAGTCCTTGAATCTCTGGTAACGCCTCCGAGGAATTTATATGGACTGTCGCAATTCTTTTCGGGTTGGGTGTCAATTTTAAGCTATGCAGAAACGCAAGTGATACATACCAAGGCTTCGAAAGTGGTCATAAGACCGGACGGACTCCATCGAAGCTGGAGAGCTTGTGAGGGATTTTGCGTAATCACTAGAAGCCCAGTGCTCCGATCCAGGTACCTGGACAGGTAGCCACTAATTGATCCCGAAGCAGTACTAAATTTGATTCTGCCAGTGAATGTTCCGGATCGAGAAAATGATGCGTAGGGGTTGCTGAATTGATTCGGCCCAGCGGCAGGCGTTGGGATGGACGTTCTACACGAATCGATCCGAATTAGCTTCCCCGTCCATCCCCGCCGCCACAGCCTGCGTGCTGAGCGGTCGATTAAAAACGCACCCGTATGCAGGAGGCGCCGCAGCTGCGCCGGGAGGTGCCGATGCCGGAGAATACTCATTCAACAGCGCTTCCTGCAGCTTATCCCAATCGCCTCTGACTTCCGATGGCAACCTACGAAACTTCCTGAGCGCATCTCCCGCGAAAGCTGTCGCAGCAAAGTCCGCAGTCCATCGTTTATCCCGCATTCGATTTGCCTTGAAGGCCAGGAGGTTGACTTGGCGGATAAAGGTCTCGGCTTCTTCGCTGCTCCGGCCATGGAAGATGAGTGGATCGTCTAATAAGCGGGTCAATCATATGTTAGAGAAGGCACTTGAAAACCGGCAAGAATATCTTTGCCTGAATTACTCATGGCGCTTAGGCGAAAAGCGACAGGATGGTGGTTGATTTGGCGTTGAGAGTGGGGCGCCTAATCAAGTTCGCGGCACACGAGGCACACGGGCCCGGAAGAAGCTTCCCAACCACTCTATCCCCGACCACCAGATACCCCAACGCTAGCTCTATCTTCCGAGCTCTTCTAGGATATCCATGGCGGACTTTGGTAAGCCGGATGATCCCGGGGTTCTGATGCACGCATATATATTGTACCCAGTACACCGCTTGACTCCGAACGTTAAATAGAGGAGTACGTTAGCTTCAAAGGCTACAGCAACGAGGAAGCGGAGAATTTCATTCGAGCAGTGAATATTCAAGCCTTTAAGTCACAGAAGTTGAAGGATACGGAATGGATCGCAGGATTTGCGTCCACCGGATTCTCAGGGAAAGCCCTCAGATGGTACCGGCGCTTGCCAACGGCCACTCGGCTAGACTGGGAACTGCTACAAGAAGCAATATTGGATCATGAATGGAAAGAAGAACTAGAACTCTCAAGGTGATTGAGGTTTAGTAGCATGTCAGTTTGCTGGGGAGCTAAACGAGCGTTGAGTATCCCCCAGCTCAATCACGCCCGCAGCTGCTCCTAGTTATATTCCTGCAGCGGCAGCACCTATATCGTCGACAAGTCCCACGTCAATGCCTTTAGCCGAGACACTAAGCTCCCTATCACTTTCCCAGCAGACTCGGCGGACCGCAAGGATCCGGATACTAGCCGACGACCCAGCTCACAACGGATACCTAGGACTCGAGGATGGTCTGGGCTATTCAACCTCCAACATCACTGGTTCTCTTGCGGTGCAGTGGAGCTCCTCTTTTCCTACTACTTTGGAAATACAGGTCCGTAGTATTGTCGGAGGGTCCTTTTTCCTTGTTTCGACTCACAGAGACAACCGCTCTGTAGGGTTTCACCGGCATTGACGCCCCATATAACTTACTCTGTGGACAGCACTTAAATGACACAGACATGTGTGCAAAGTTCGGTGCAGGTCAAACAGGGTGAGTCTCCGTTTCCCTTTTCGGCCGTCTTGATTCTGAATCGCCAGGTAGCCGGGTAATGGTCACCGCCGCGTCACTGTCCCCCAAGTATTCGACTCGAACACTAGGGGAGGTCTTAAAAGATAGATCATTTGGGAGGTCATATATGACCATGTGGCATGTGCTAGAGGACCTTTCAGTGCTGCCCATTATAGATCAATCCGGCCGTGAGTATCAAATGCTCCCATTTCTTATCTCACATACACTTAAATGACGATTGTGAATAATTTTAATCATTCAAGTGACTTACATACTTACCCCCCTTTTACGCCTAAATTATCGTTGTGGGATACTACTCGCTCCTGATCCCAGTGGGCTGAAACAGAAGTTCCAGGAGCCCCTGGCCCAAGCAGTAAGCTCGTTTCCAAAGGCTTTGCAGTTGAATGAAAGATATCTGAATCTTTGGGGTCATCCCTTTCGCAGAGATTTTATTTGGAGTTGGTTTGATCATTACTACCAATAGCCCTTCACACGGTATTCTTGATAAATTCGGTTTCTGCGCTTCAAACCCACCTTTTCATTACATCCTAAGGGCAATCAAGTTATTTACAAAGGATCTTTCTGTTCTCGTTCATACCTCGCTGTTTTGGGGTTGCCTGAAATCGTCTCAAGGTATGCTCGTCACGATGGTAGCGGCTCAGCATACCTGGGTCTTGTTGAACGGAGAACATAATGGAAAGAGAAGGATGACACATCTTGGCAATAGATAGCTTATTTGAACCGTTGATTCGACTCTGTCTAGCGAGTTCCTCAGCCTCTGTGACCCCGCACTTCCATGTGGGCGTTGAACCGGTATAGTAGCAATTGTCGAGCTGATTGCTGACGAGAGACGGATTTCCGCCAGTGGTTCCGGTGTTCATGCTTCAACGATTATAGAATTAGGAGTACGGGCAAGCCGTGTGAGATCTAAATGGGCTCGAAAACAAGCCTCTGACAATAGCACCGATGTAAAGTTAGAGACTGGAATGGCAGGACGCGTGTTTATGGCAACGTACAACTTCGACCCGATCTCCCGGAGACCGAGAGGCCAAGTAAGCTCTTGGGCAGAGAGCCAAAGAGACAGAATTGCTCTTTAACGTAATCATGGACGTGAGGGCATAGGATGCTGGGGAGTACCCTGTTCAGAGTATGAGGCTGTTACGTGTTGTTCGTCTTACTCACTGTCATCAACGCGGAGAGTTGCTACAACTGTACCATCGTGAATTATATTCCATATATTTGCAAATGGAAGCCCACTGATAGGACGGCCTTTGTAAATCCGGGAATGCGCACGTGTAGAGCTGGTTGGGCCTGTAGTAGTTGTAATCGACAAACTCCTGCGGAGGCCATAAGCAGGCTCAGCAACGTAGGCGGAAGGCCCAACAGAGCTATATTCTCTCACTCCGAGCACCCGGGCAGGAATTGGGGATTATTGTTTCTGGTCACGCCCCCGAGAAATTGGTATGAGCTGCGGCAGTTCTGAGAGAAAGTACAAGTCAAAATACGGCGCAACATTTCAATAAAGAGTTCACCGTTGTTTACCACGGTCCCCAGTGTACTAGTCGGTAGACTTGATGGATTCCATCGGACCTGCAGGCTATGCATTGGGTCCTGGGTTCTCAACAAAAGCCCGTTATGAGCATCCAGATAACGAGAGATGTAGGTCGAGGGAAGACCATCAGAAGGAATACATCTTATTCTACCGATGAGAAATCCAGACTGTTGAAACGCAGGAGCAGGCAGTGGGCCTGCAGTTCCAGAAAAACTCGGGGCTGCGGCGGGCGCGGGCATAAGCTGTCTGAAAGATGCAGGATAGTATCGTCAGACTGTTGCTCATTAACATATCACGCTTTAGGGATATATAGTCTTACCCGCTTGAAGGCGGTCCTGCAGCCACAGTCGCCGAATATTCATCAAGCAGAGCCTCTTGTAGCTTCTGCCAGTCACGGCGAATCTCCGGCGCTAATTTTCTAAACGACCTTAATGCATTCCCTGCAAATGCTATTGAAGCGAAATCGGCGATCCACTTGCTATCGCGCATTTTGTTCGCCTTGAATGCTTGCAGATTCACAGCTCGGATAAACTCTTCCGCTTCTTCGCTGCTCCGACCGTAAAAGACAAGCGGCTTGTCTGAATAGGTATTGGATCCAACTTAGATAGCTTTATGCGCTTTTGACTTCGCAAACAGACCTTGATTACTCATTGGTGTGAGGTCGAGTCCGAAAGGGAAGTCAAGTGCAAGGGAAGTTGTGTGACTGATGCTTGTCACAGACGTAACGGTTGTTTCACAGCCCGGACACAGCTCGCCCCGTCGAAGACCTCGACTTCTGCTTTGATGTCGGCAGCCGGCCAAGGTGAGTGGAATTGAATGTTAGCAAGGATCAAACGTCGTGGATGCCTGTTTCGTTTCTTTTGGATAGAGGACTCGGTCGTCTTCCGTGGTGTCGATCCTGAAGAGGCTGAAGACTTCGTTCACTCAGTTAGAATACAAGCTTTCAGGGCAGGGAAGTTGGATGACCAGAAGTGGGTCACTGATTTTGCATCAACAGCATTTGCGGGGAAGGCTCTCAGATGGTATTTGCGACTGCCTGATCAGACTCGTCGAGACTGGGATAGACTGCAGGAGGCGATTATGGAGAATGAGTGGGGTCGTGATGATAGTTCAACTCTCAAGTAGGCTAACTCCCCAGCTTTTGGATAGACTTTCGACTTAGCTATCCCTTCTAGTGCTACTGCGGCAGCCCCAGCCCCAGCAGCCGCACCTCCTCCGCCTCTCCCGCGGGTTACCAATGCCCCCACTTCTCCACCACCAGCAATCGGTTCTGTACCATCGGATCCACCAAAGCCATACCCAGGGACAGCCAAGACCGCTTCAATACGGGTCATTGCCGACGATCCGTCCTGCAACGGGTACTTGACTGTAAGGTCGCTACGCTGAGGTAAGCGATCTCACGTGCTTGAGTTGGTATTTTCGTAGAGTTTGTTTGATAGTCTTAAAGTCGCGTTCACGCCAGGTGTTCAGTGGCCGTAAGACTGTATTAGTTGAAAGTTATCGGACAATACAACTGCTCTGACTTCCTTATATACATGGAGACGGAGTGGAAATACGGTCCGATGAAGTAGAGTAGGCGAGACACGGAAGACAAGAGAGGCGAGCTACTACTATTAGAGGAAAGAGAGAGAGAGAGAGAGAGAGAGCCGACGCTTCGCTTAAACGTCGGCTAGGATCGTGTCGTCGAGGAGTCTGTAGTTAAGGTGAGCGTTAGCGAGCAGTATAGAAAGCATTACATAACCAGACTGTGAGAACGTAGTCTCTCCCCTACATTGACAGTGGATGAGTCACGTGGCCGATGTTACAGTAGTCCAACCCCGAAGGAAGTCTTCAGCGTTGGTTGGAAGCCTCCATTTCCTTGCGCATTGCAGATACAGGCGAGTTTCATTTATGCTTATTCCAAGCCACGACTGTCTGAACTGTTCTTCAAGTACGATAGCCCGCCGAAAGCCTGGTTGGGAGCACAACACCTGAACCCAGAGCATATGAACGTGACGGGACAGCTTGGACCAGGATCAGCTGAGTGAGACTTTCATTTTCTGAGTGTTTAAGGCTTCTGCCTAGTTAACTCGCACGTTGTAGATACCTGGTCCTCACACCAGTCACCGGTCTCTCTGAAAGCCCGTTTCGAACCTTGGCCCATGCTAAAGACTACAGGTACTCGGGGCGTTTTTATGTTAGCATGTGGAATGTGCTCGAAGATTTATCACTTGTTCCTGCCGTCAAACATTCTGGATGTAAGTGAAGGACAGGGTCGTTATGCTGCATGACTGAGCAGATTGATGTTTTCTAGGCACTTTTGAGCTGGCACCGCTTGTTCTTAATTCCAAATTTAAGGAGGTGGTTCTGGCGAGCGATTCGTCCACAATTCGGCAGGAGTACGCGAGCTTGAACAACCATGTGTCGCTTGAACCAGCAGTAAGTTACCCTTCAATTAAAGGGCCTGATATGTGGAATTCACTCTGATAACTGCTCCTGTGAAGCAGAGGTTACTCTTGGAGGTGATGTGACACCGCGGTGTCCTGGATCGGTCAATGAATTTGGGGGCCTCAAGCTCTAGCTGAGTTATCGTAGTTAAGCACTCACATAGTTTAAAATGCGCCCAAAGTACTTTTTTTACCCTCCGGGATCTTGAGGAAAGCCGATACCAACCGTTTAAGAATTAGCGTAGCGTCCTTGTCGTTGACGGACCTCGCGGCATTAACTCGGACCGTAGCTAGAACACCCATTACCTCGATAATCCAACCATTGGCCGGAAATTCCACATTATCAAAGAGCCTTATTACATTAACAGCCTTCACCGTGTTAACGTTTCTTGAGTTACAATATCGATGGCCGATGTCGGTGGGTTTATCGTCCGATTGCGCTTCCCAAATCTAAACACCAATACTTCGTTAAATCCACGGGCAGAAGATTTCCTCATGTTCAGAGGTAGCAGCGACCAGGAGGCAGAGGAATTCGTTAGGGCTGTTCGGATCCAGGCCTTCAAGTCTGGAAAGCACGATGACCCGAAATGGATCTGCGCTTTCGCCGCGACGGCGCTCGCTGGGAATGCTTTGCGCTGGTACTTGCGCTTGCCCGCGTCTACACAGCAAGACTGGCTGCAATTCCAAGATGCGATTCTGGACCACCGATGGGGAGACAGGACTGCGGGTACGAGGTGAAAATCATTATCACAAAGTTCGTGTAACCACAGATGACTCACAGCGCGGCATATCTGGTCAGTAACATGGTTCCGGGTACTGAACCCGTACCAGCTGCAGCCCCTCCTCCCGGCTCACATCCCTCTTCTGGACCAAATATGTCCCCACGACACCCCCAAACACAAAGAACGGGTCGAATAAGAATAATCGCTGACAGATCAATCGACGGATATATCGGGAAAACCTTTTCTGAAGATGGGCTGAGCATCGTATCGGATAAGACCTCCGCAGCTCGCATTGTATATGATCCTTCAGAATTCCCCTGCGTGCTGAAATCGTCGGTAGGGTCTTTCCGCGTTCTGTAAACGGATATATGGGACATCGGTGTTCACTCCTCTTGCAGGATTTCGGGCCTTCATTGGCATTTCTGGGTGGTCAGCATGTAGACTCAAGCGAAGAGTGTTGTAAATTTGGTCCTGGCGCCACGGGGTGAGTATATCTCGAACAAGAAAGACTCCCAACGTCTTATTGGACAGCGCAGGCACCTGGCTGTAGGACCGTCCAGTGATCCTTCCAAAGCTAACTCTAGAGGACCTATCTACGACAACTTCACCGGAGACTTGTTTTCAAAAATATGGGTCGTCTGTGAGGATTTATCTCTCTTCGCCATCGCGCCTCAAGCAGATTGTAAGCAGTTAGAACACTGAAGAAGATCGTGCTCACCCTCCCGTTTTTATTTCGCAGGTCTTTACAAGCTGACTCCAGTCGCTTTGAGAACCGGAGAATCCATTATTTTGATTCTGGTTAGCAACTCAGCTACTGTCCGCATCATGTTGGAGAAGGATGAAAACACAATCGCGGGGGCGGTAGGCTCGATCCAATTGTGGCCAATATTTCCCTCGATAGCTTCTGACTGGATCTCTGCGTTCATCTTAGCGTTTATATATCGAGCACGAAGAGTAGGCGGTACATGAAACGGGAAGCATTGCAGCGGACCCTTTAGCATTCCCTATTCCGTAGTGTCACCCAATGAGGGTAAAGTTCTTTCTCGCAGTCCTCTAAAGAAACGATATGCTTTGTGACCAATGGCACTACTTCCTATCCATCTGATACTGGTGTAGGTTGTGTGTGGAGGTTAGGATTTCGTGGCGAACCAATCCAGCTTTGATGAGCTTGCATCGTTTCCACTGCATGCGAGTTAGCAACCGAGTTTCATGGCCTATATCGACGCCGATTCTTTCAACCTAGCACTATTCATTTTCTGAACCACAAAACAATCCTATCGCTTTTGGCATCGACCCTCTGCAGCTACAGTTGGGTACTGGGGAGACAGGTACTCTAACAAGGAGAGCCTCCGTCGAAGCTTGCGGGTCTCACCCCTTGGGCCTCGTTCAGTATTTTCGGTGTATACCAATCCCGAACGACGAACATGTAAGCTGAGATGCTCCCTTGAGAGACGGAATCACGCTCGTACGTTTGAAGTCTGCTTAAGCCAGTCAATCCCCGTGCGTAAAGGAGGTAGCTCCATTCTGGGTATTAGATGTCCCGGTAGAATATAAAAAGCGAGCAAACATAAAATAGACAACGACAAAAGACCTTAGAGAAATGTCCCTCGCGTGCATGAAGTAACCCGTCCCAACTACGCATCGGCCTTCTCCGCATCCACATCCTTGTCCAGCGCCCTCTCCTGGGACTTTTCCTCGTTAATCGTCCTCTTCCTGATAAACCAGGTGAAGGCGGTGATGGTAGCGAAATTCAATGCGATCCAGCAAATCAAAACTCCGGCGTTAAGACCCATGTGGCTCTTGGTGTTGAAGATGATCGTTCGGACGGTTTGACTGAGGTTGAAGACTGGGAAGCCGTATCCCCATCGGTAGAATGATGGCTGGAGAATGATGGGTACTGAGGCTACGGAGACGTTGTAGATGATGAGGACCAAGAGGAAGTTTGCGATGAAGCGGGGTGTGAGGAGGGTGACCATCGCTTCGGTTGAGAGACCAAGAGCGGCCATGCCCATGTAAACGTAGAGCCAGAAGATGAAGAAACCGCCTGCATAGCTGAACCTGTGGAAGATAATGTAGGGTCGGTTAAAAGATGAGTGGAATAGAGATTGTGGGCACGCTGAACGTACTTTGCACCAAAGGTAACTTTGAATGGTAAACTGATCATGGCGTAACTGAAGCTCATGGGGATGTAGGCAATCATTGGCACGATTAGGCGCAACTTGGCGTAAGACCCAAAGGTGAGGAAGGGGGAAATGACGCCTCGAGCAGCATCGTGCGCCATGGTGATGACGAAAGCGAAGATGGCTAGAAGAGAACGAGGAACGTTGATCAGCCTCTCGTGAAACAAACTGTCGGACACGTCGATCGAACCCTCGACTTACTAATGTAAATCTGTCCGACCAGCAAAATTGCAGTCGAGACGGTCTTGGTGAACGGCCTCAAGTTGATGGGGGTCACAGCAAAGGGTTGGCTGACGGTCTGAGGAGCTCTGGCCGCGGTCGTAACCATGTCGGTGCTCGTAACGCTTGCTAACCACTGTCCCGTAAACATAGCGTTGAATTGCCCGAGGGTAGTTTGTAAGAGTTGAGTGGTTAATGGAACGATGAACGAGTTTGCTGCGACTTCGTTGCGACCTTGGTTGTAGTAGAACGAGATTGCTGAGAGAGGGTTGTATGACGAGTTTCCAGTAGAGCGAGCATTAACGAGAGCTTGAGTAGCAGCGGTGTTGACTGTTCGACGCGAACGTTAGAAATACGATGAAGGAGAGGAGAGAAGCTTGCACGTACCGACAACGGCTGCCCAAGCCTGTTCGTCGACAATTGCATAGCCAACGTCGTCATCTGAAGGGTATTGTGACGGGTCGACGACGATCCAAGTCAGGTGTTGCTTTGGTGCGACGCCTTCGCCTCGAGAGTTGGCTTCAAAGGCTTGGACGATCGTTTGACCGAGGGCACCGTCTCCATCTCGATTGATCACCCAACCTTTCGGAATAATTACGTTAGTTTTGCAAGCGAGGCACAAGCATCAGGGTCGCTTACCTTTCAAATTCGGGACGTGCTCGGAAGTTTCGCCGAGCGAGCCCCAGTACACGGGCAAAGCGAACCACATCATGAGGATCATGAGGATGGTAGCGGCGACGATCATTTTGATGTAGACCTGGCGAAGGTGGGCGATTTGCGGGTCCCAGACTGCTCAGAAGGGAAAGCAGGTCGTTAGCGCCGTCGTCCCAAGAATTCGGAAACCGAGAAACTGGGGTGCTGACATGAGTGCTGGTACTTGGCGGGCTGCATGGGTGCGGCGCCCCCGCCCTCGGCCGGCCTGGTACCAATGCCATCTTCAGCGAGGTAAACTTCCTCGCGCTCTTCAGTATTGCTGTTCATGGTCTGACCAGCTGCAGATTCGCGAGACCGTGTGCGCACGGGAGTCTGGGTACTCATGAACTGAACGGGTGAAAGACGGTCTGGATCGAAACAATAAACGAAATGAGTGATTTGCGTCGCGGAGAAAAGACTGGGAAGATGAACTGACGATGGAGAGAGGAATCCGAATATCAACTTTTGGTCGTTGGAGCCGAAAGTTTGAAGATTCAGGGGCGGATGATGTTACCGGCGGTCCCGACGATCGTCCTGTTCAAGTTGAGACTGACGTCAGAAAGATCGACACCCAACACATGTCGGCTGCTTACTGAGACGGAGGGAGAGGGAATGGCAAGAACGAAGCACTTGGCATCATCTTTACTCCGGTGCGGCTGCCTCCCTAAATAGATTTCAAGTGAGGATGGTGGTGCCGGCGGACGGTGTCCGCTTCGTAAGCTGAAATACGTCACCTCGGTCTCTCGGGCTGTTTCACCGACTTAACTTGGCAGCGAGAAGTCGATCCCGCCCCAATGCTGATTCAGCCCACGGTAATTTCCTATTCTTAAAATATAATGTACCTTCGAATGGCAGCCTCGAGGCCATGGGGCCGGGGACTACGCATGTCCTGGCTTCGATATGCCTCTCCTTGGAACGGGAACGAATCTGAATCCATATACTTGAGACGCGTCATTCCGTAGGATATCGGCAAAGGTGTCACAAGGCGACATTCAGGTGTCTTGGCTCTAAGGAGAGGACGGCGTCCTCGTTGGTAAGCGGGCCATTATATCTCGCGTAAGCGGGCCTGCCTGTTATCAGATAAGGCCCCACGGCGACCGATCAACGCCAGGCGGGGTACTGATGCCGTCTGCCCGCCACACAAGGACAAGATATCCCCAAGAAGGAAATCTAAAAATACTTCTTGGCCCGCAGCATTCCCCTCATTTCGGTATATTTCTCCCATGCCCAAAACCGAACCAACTTCCAGTCTGCGCCGAAGTCGATATATTTCTATATATATATGTATACAGAGTTTCGAATACCGAACGAGGGGGTTTATATCTTGCCCTTGTTCTTCAACGCTTCTTCTTCCTCCTTCTGGATCTGCTCGTCAATCTCCGCACCTCGGCTCGGCTTGTGACCCTGGTCCTTCGCAGCGGCGGTTGGCGGCTTCGCTTTCTCCTTCGCATCCGCAAGGTCTGCAGCCATCTCTTCGGTTACGGCTTTCGCAGCCCGATCTCTCAGGTTTTGCGAATCTTTCGAGTCTAAAGGGACACGGACGCGGTCAGACCGGTCAGAATCACGTCTGCGGTTCGCAGCAACGTACCGTCGGTTTTGTGCGCATTTTCGGGAGCGTTGGTATACCTGTCAAGGTCGAGCTTGTTCTCGAGTTCTTCAATCGTTCGCTGGTCAGCGTTGGCCTAACGTCGAATAGAAAAACGACCGTTAGTTCGAGTTCCCACCCGGTCCTAGATACTGAACCTACAAGGGCATTGGTTGCAGACATGGTGAGAAACTTGTTGATTTAGGAAAGAGGAAGAAATGGGCAGGTGGTTTTTCTAGAGTGAAAGGCTGAGGTCGTCTGCAATTCTGCCTGTCGCGTCGGGTTAAGTACCTGGCGGGAGGAGTCGTGACGTCACAGGCAAGGTCGCCTAACACCACGCCAAGCCTAACGTAAGCTGACGATCCCCCATTGACACCATACGCGTGACGTCACATGAGTGGATCCCCAGCTGTGTTGGGCTCGTTTCCGCGACACTCCAGATCATGCTTCCAATTGAACCGGAGTGATGGAGCTACGCCCGTTGCCCCCGATTCTATACATCACGGCCAAGCAAAAGCGTTGTGTCATTCTACCAATAGCACTTTAAATAGTATACTTTCGGGACCGGAACCGGTTATGTGCCAACGGACAACGTCTGTCAATTGAATGGGCACCAGAGTGAGCGATTCATTGCGTAAGATTTTCTTTGCTCAACCAATCAATGCATTCAAGACTCACAACTTTCTTGAGCTCCCTCTCGGGCCATTTGTTGCATGCGGCCTCTCGGTCCGTTACTAACGTTATTGAACCTGACTCGGAAATCATCACGTCCACCTGATATTTAGCTGAAAATTGCCAGATGGGTAGTGACTTTAGAGATGGAAAAACTCTATGCCAAGAGCAAACACCTACCCCCTCCCTGCTTGATGACGGCGCGGATGGTTCCATCTTGGAGTACGTCCCAGAATCTAGAGCGGACGGGGCCATTTGCCGGCTTTTTCATTGACTTGGTTGCAGTCATCGCCCTAACAACAACATTTTTTGCCTCTGTAACTGGCGTGAGATATATATATCTAACAAGGGGGACGGCGTACAGTTAGTGGCTGCAACGATTGGTGCTCAAGGTGCTCACGGAGCGTTCCCAGAGCCTAGTTTATTTTCCTTGTGATCGCTGCTGCGAAATTGAGCTCCTATCAGGCAGAAGGATGGACTGGCGCCCTAGGGGATTGAATGTCACTCATCATCGGCCAGTTTCCGGTTGGTACGGATGGCTTACCAACATCTTCAGCTTGCAAGGGAATGAAGAAGAGTCCCACTCGACATATATGGCTTGTTCCCGGTTGGTGCAGTATATGAACCGCGTTCCGGGAGAATTCAAACACAGGCCACCAGCTTTGGCTGCGCCTTCTATCAGGACATGAATTCTTCCCCGTTTGGCTGTGCTCGAAATAGAACGCGGAACGGATGCGGGGATGTTTGAAAAGTTTGTTGCCGGCCTCCTGGAGGGAGCACCCGCTGGCATGGGTGGCGCTGCTGCAGGGGTTGGCGCTGAAGCTGGAGCTGGATTGACCCTACACGACCAGGTGCGAATACTTAAGCTATCGACCTTTTACAACGACCCATGACAACATAAAACTTACCGTGATGGCGCTGGGGACGGCTCACCGTCCTCCCAGTCGTTGTCGAGGATAGCTTCCTGCAAAAGGTCCCAATCTTGTCGAGTGGTGAACGGTAATTGCCGGTACCACCGTAACGCCTTTCCCGAGAGGCAGGCAGAAGCGAAAGTCGTAATCCACTTCTGGTCATCAGATTTGTCTATCCTGAATGCCTGGATGTTAACTGCTCGGATAAAGTCTTCTGCTTCATCATTAGTGTCGCCCCGGAACGTCAAGAAGCCATCTTGCCCGGATATTTCATATCAACGACATTGGTAGCCTGATTATTTCAAAAAAAGATACCGTACCAATATTTTCCATATAGATATTTTGCTCAGTGATGAAGCCTAACGAGAGGTGCAAATGTACCGGGTATGGTTGAGGTGGAAGGGGGGATCGTGGGAGCCACGCCACAGGTGACCGCAGCGAATCACAGCCGATCGCCGACAACCACGTTCTAGGATGGGCACGACATGATTCCATTTGCATCGTAGTTGCCCTCGGTAATTTGAGAGCTCCAGCCCGTAAGTTCAAGCAGTAAGGTAACTCTTGGATCTTGTATCGAGGCAACTCGGATACGCAGAGACAGACAACGAAGAAAAACGCTTGGGCTGAGCGTACACACATCCCCCCTACAACTAGTTTATTGCCATATGTTTCGGCGAGCTCCTCGTCGGCCGAGCCATCCGCATAGCCGTGATAGTGAGGTGAATTGCAACCATGTCCTCGTCTAGTTGTAAGAAGCTCATAGCATATCAATTCGCAGCCTTTGCAGGATTAAACGCCATTGTGATAAAACACAGAATAGACATAGTTTTTCAATACTAGTGTTTTCACGTACTCACCGCCATTCTGCCTTTGTTGGGCGGCGACCTTCGGATCTTCGTGCCAGCGTCGCTAGCCAACCACATTCCCCTGCTCTTGGTAACGACTAGGTCAAGTTGAATTCAGCTGATGATCGCACATAGTGTAAATCATTTAATGAAGTATAGTAGAAACATATACGCAACTCCTTAACACCGTCTTGCTCCACAATAAACACAAGAGAATCGTCCAGAAGAACGTTCCACAGAATAAGGTGAAGATCTTTACCAAGTGTAATTTCCGACGGCAAGGTTCAAGGTATACATTCATGGGTCTGAGACGTTGATGTTACCGAATGAGAACATATCGTGCCAAGATTACCAATTAACTTCCAAAGGGAAGGTTCAAAGCGGTAAGCCCAGGGGTTGCGACACGGTATAGACAAACTAGGGAAAGCGGACTTGCAGCCTCCTCGCGAAGCTTTGGCTTACCCATGAATGCTTGTAGCCGTACAATGAGCTCAGGGTTCCAGAATAATTAAATTCAAGCTTTTTGGGGGAGCTCGGACGAGCGGCCCACCGGGAAGGGGTCTTCAATTACGGTTAGCTGGGCTCCCGGAACCCGACCCAAGATGAGTTCGGCCGACCATACATAAAGACGGAAGGCTCAGGTAGAGAGTTGAATAGAATCTCAATTTATTTTTCTGAGACTTGATTAAACATCGAAACGATTTCACATACATGAGAAGGAACAGGTAAGAGCCAGGTGGTTCACCTCGCCTGTATCAAGCCCGAGTAGATGTTTGGTATATCGGTTCCAGCTGGAGCTTCTATAAATTAGAATTAGGGGAGCGGTGATATTTTTGAGTTTCGCGGATATAAGAGCCGAGGACACACTCACCGCTAACGTATTTTGGCTTTCTGGCCACTTGCTGATAACAGCCTCCGTATCACTCACTAACCAGATCCACCCGGTTGTGCAAGACACTAGTGCTTCCAGTTGATATGCACCTGAGGTGCACATATGTTAATTTTGTCCTAGCGTTGTGAGCCCGAGTTGACAGTCCCTTACAAGTTTTTTGTTGGACAGAGGCCAGTAGCGAACCGTCTTGCAGGACATTCCAGAACGTACAAAACCCTGAGCCCCTGCCATAAGTCCCACTAAAATCATCCCTAAGTAGAGACTTAAATGGGCCCCTAGATGGATCGGTGACAGGTGTCAGACATAGGTGTCTGGATTCAAGTCAAGTCAGTTCCAGCCCTAGAGAATCGCAATACCAAATCAACATCGGACCCT
This sequence comes from Tulasnella calospora MUT 4182, assembly GCA_000827465.1. Taxonomy (NCBI): domain Eukaryota; kingdom Fungi; phylum Basidiomycota; class Agaricomycetes; order Cantharellales; family Tulasnellaceae; genus Tulasnella; species Tulasnella calospora. Next base: position 59,948 of record KN823063.1, read on the forward strand.
GTTTGTCCAGATCCGAAGGTGCCAAAAGTATCATTATCCTTCCAGAATTGCCCTCCTATTAGACAGTAAGGCGAATGAGAATTCTGGTGTGTGTATCTGCGTCATGACCCTTCTAATCGAATGGAAGTGTTTTGTATGAATGCGCACCGTCATCTCTAACTTGCAGGGGAAGGATATTAGATTCCATCTAACTTCTACCGCTTGAGTTTCTTCCGGAGAATATGAGAAGCGGGTCTCTCCAGGACGAAGACTCAGGTAACCAGTGATGGGGGGATCACCCACGATGATACGAATCCTTCCGGTTCTCCATCCGCTCGAGTGAGCTGATGATTCTTCTGAGGAATTTTCCACGCTTCCTTGTGGTTCAAAAGAGAAGGACGGACGTTCTGGCATTGGTGGTGCGGCGGCGGGGGTGGACATTGTAACTGCAGGAGGGGCAATTGGACTAGCAAAAAGAGTCAACACGTAGAGGTCAGACTCGACCCTCCTAGCCTACTTACTATGTACGCAATTGAGCCCCTCCCCCCCAAATATGGGCTAACATAGCCTCTTGTAAAAGATCCCAGTCCTGACGGATATTCAGCGGAAGCCCTCGATACCACCGCAGAGCCACTCCGGTGAAAGCCGTCAGAACAAATCCAGTGATCCATTTATGATCTTCCAGCTTCTCCATTTTGAATGCTTGAATGTTAACCACTCGAATGAAATCTTCGGCCTCTTGACAACTCTCGCCTCGGAAAACGAGGTCCCCTACCCTCAAGCCCGAATTAGACAGGAAGGGAGGGCATGCAGAGAATCCAGTATAGAATCACAAACCAACTAAGTCCATTTGTCTGGATATGGTGTGGTGCGTTAACGTTGCCAATGATTCAAGCTTGGCCGTGGGAGAATCCAGTCGCAGGAAGTCCGTGCGCGGCGGCGACTTTTCACAAAACTTTCGAAGATACCAGGTCCTTGCCAAGTCCTCCAATAAGTCCGCTATAGCTTATTTCAGTATTAATTACAGACGTGTCGGAAAGATCAGCAGCAGCAAAGCCACTGGGTAGAACAGCGGGGCATCCTTACTTGTTGTGCCCATTGGGCATCGATGTCCATCTCGTGTATCGTTGTCGACAATACCTGACCCGCTAAAATCACAGTTTTCTTCGCCGCTCAGAAAATCAATAGGCTCCACACTAGCTTGGACCTAGCCTTGGATTTTGCCAGACATTAATAATCCTTTTTATACCAAACCCATGACCACATCCAAGAGTATCAAAACAGAAAACTGTATAGCTCGCTTCCGATGAGCTAAGGCACTCAAAGTTTAATTCTGATGACTTAATCACGAAGGGTCTCCTTTGAATCGTCAAAGATATCCAGCCGGAGGCTCTGTCGAGGGTTTATACGTTAGGCGAGTTGCGTGCAGGTCGAAGCTAGGCAGTCATACCGCCATTCTAGCCTTTCCTTCGGGCCAGGCTGCGCTGGCTGCCTTCGGGTCGCTCGCAAGCCACATGAGTCCGTGAGGGGATGATACAAGCGTTGCAAGTTGATAATTACCTAATATGATTTCCCAATGAAGGTGGAACAGAGGTAAAAATAATATAACAAGATACAACTTACAACCTCCTTGTTTTACTGTGGCAAGAAGACACCCATCCTGCAGCACACTCCATATAGTAGCATAGACTTGCCCCCTATGATGCCCTCCTGGTGCCTTTTCCAGCAGGGTTCTGATACGCCCTTCAAGCGGATCGGTAACAGGTACAAGAAGCAAGTGTCTATAACAAGTTTCCGTGAATAAACGGATTCGGACCCACTGCGTGTTGCTTGCTTTAGGGACCTTACCCTGTGTTCCCGGCACCAAATTTGCTGTACATGTTGTCGCTATTCCAACACTGACCCCCTAACACGCAATATGGAGAGGAAGTTCCCTGAAAGTAAATAGTTTACATTACCAACCCGGAAGCGACTACAAGCGAGGATGTCAACCCGACGAGAACTACACTCACCAGAATTTTCAGATGACACGGAAAGGAGGAAGGATCCCAGCCAACTTGTATGGCTAGGCGTGGGTCCGGGGAAAAGCGTAAGCGCGTATGACCTGCTGGCAAGGCCATGTAGCCAGCATCGTGGTCACCGAAAATTACTTTGATCCGACCAGTTACCCAGGACCCTTGAGAGGCCCTAGATGGCAAGGGAATGTGTGCCAGACTAGGTAATCGCCTGCTCTGCTCAAGTAGGTCTGCATCTTGTGGCACGAAAGCCCCGAGATGGTCGGCGACAGTTGTTGCTGGGGCCGTCGGACTGGATAGGAGAGCGGATACTTCGGCGTGACAGTTTAGGGAACCCTTGAGTTATATCGGACATACCCAAGTTCAGGATTGACATTTTTCTGCCAATCAAACGACAGAATCGCTTCTTGCAGGAGGTCCCAGTCCTGTCTTGTGGTGATAGGTAACGTACGATACCACCTCAGAGCGTTCCCGGCAAATGCCGTCGAAGCGAATCCAGTGGTCCACCTTTGATCGCCCATTTTTTGGGTTTTGAACGCCTGGATGTAGACGGTGCGGATGAATTCTTCGGCTGCCTGGTTGTTTTCACCGCGGAAAACAAATGGATCTTCCGGGAGCCATTAGAAGACGAAAGAGTTGGTCTCTGGGAGTAAATAACTAAGCGGCATAGTTCTTTTACCGGAATCATTCATCGGAGGTGCTTGGTGGGGGAAGTAGACTCGTTCTGAATAATGCCGACGGAGTGGTGTAATGATATGGACAAAGCTTCTCTCTTAGTAGCCTGGGAATTTGGGAGGACCTCTCACCCAAGCCTCGTGTAAGGCGCACCAACCTGGCGATCACATCGGGGGTTGGCACCAAAAAGCGTCCACTCCCTTTTCTCGGATATCCGTTTCAGGTTGTAGACAAACTCATGTAAGTAGCGAAACCCATCGCGAGGTAATATAAGTGCAGGTAGGGCGTTCCTTTTTCGATTCATAGTTTATGACTTACGTAATAGCCCAAATTTTCAAAACTGATCAGCGGACCCCTCTGGAATCCTATTTGTTACGGAGTCTACTCCAGTGCATCAACTCTGCGATCTGATTGCAAGGATAAAGATTATTTCGTGCAAAGCCGTATGATTCGAGGATTCTGCTGGCCATTTCGGCATGGAGCGCGATGCCTGTGGTGTCTGGAGGGCTAAAATCAGCGGACTTCCCACGTGATCATTGCTTCCCATGAGCAAAAAGATTTCTAAAATATACTACTTTAGTCACCAAGATCACTAGAGGGCAAGATGGCCGAGCGGTCTAAGGCGCTAGTTTCAGGTTGTGATTACTAGTCTTCACGGGCGTGGGTTCGAATCCCACTCTTGTCAAAATCTTTTGCCGGCCTTCGCTTTGGTCTACTGTCTAGTCTACAGTAGTTATTGCGATACAGCCTGCTTTATTTAATTTCTAACTGCGTTTGGCTCTCACTAGCAGCCGGAGGTTTCATACCGTACCCTTGTTGTTTAGGGGCAGTGTCAGGGCAACGTCTCGTCCCGATATAGTAAATACGGCCCTCCTTCCGATAACCGCCGTACTGTATTAAAGTCGAGCAGTCCTCGTCACCACCTTTATTGCAAGTCTTCCGGACCTCACTATCGCATCTTCACAATAAAGGTAAGTTTGTGAGCGAGCATATATCGGGCCCTCTGGAAAATCCCATCAAGTCACGTCTTCTACGCCAGGTCACTATGGTAGACAACAATTCCCCATCTCCATCACCTTTCCGTGGTTGGCAACGGGGACGTGGTGCCGCGAGAGGCTGGCGAGGCCAAAAGTCTGGGCGACCAACGCCTGCTGTACAAGCGAAGAAGCCTACATCCCATATCAAAAAGGATTTAGGACCCTTGATCGAGCAGTTTCAAACTCTTCCCAGTACGACGGTCCGAGCCCGCATCACGGCGGTTAAACCCATCAGCTCATACTCGTGGGTCGAAGCTGCCAATGGACCGACCATTCTTGTACCAAGTAGGTGCCATTTCAGATTTATGCAGGTCTATCCCCTAAATATGCCCCGACCCACAGGTTCCCCACCAGTTTGGAATAAAGAGAGTCCTGAACGGGTTCCTGCTGATACTGGAACAAGATTCAGTGACCAGAACTCTGCTCGAATGGGACCCAAATTATCTCCCCTTATACCGATATTTGCCTCGATCGACCACATGGGGGCGGACGTCGACCTTCCATCATTTGACTTCATCACGGACCGTAACAATCTACTCAAATTGCTCCATTGGGCGACGAATGCAGAGGAATACGAGGACTTTCGTATAGACGTCGAGTTGGGCGGGAAGACTTGTTTCTTTACCCGAAGCGATGAAACCGACATAGATGTCATCGAGGGGTTCCGTGGTTACGGTGAGGAATATCACAAAGCCGTTGCTAAGTGGCCCAAGGGAAGTGAGGGTGCCACAGGCCACCATCGCGTGATATCCATTGTGAGTGTCTTGACTATGGGACCGCACATGCCTTGCGTCAGAACTAAAGACCTTCCACTCTTTGACCAGGACCTCGACGGAGTTAAAATCCTACTTCGATTCGAGATAGATGCTCGGATTGAGATACAGGAAGACAGCTCGGATTCGAAAGACGACGTTGACGACCTTGTGGACGCGCTCTCCAGTCTCCTTACGAGTTCATCCAAGGCACCTGCGAAAACGACCAGTTCCTTTGCGGGGCTAACGATCAAACCAAGTGGGAATAGAGCGATGATACCCCAGTCGTCTATCATTAAATTGAAAACTCGTGCCGAGCACAAACCGCTCAATATGGACGATGTCGGCCCACAGATCTACCTGTCTCAAACCCCCTATCTATATCTGGCCAAGCACAACCGAGGACAGTTCCAGCCAGCGCAACGCATTTTACCGGATACCGAGAAGATCGAGCTTCAACTTGGAAGGCTGAGAGAAGCGTTGCTGGATATTGTAGAAGTTGTGCGAGAGCAAGCTCAGGGTGAAGGATTGTGCTTGATTTGCGTAGATCGCAAGCTCGAGCTTTACAAAAGAAAGGTTGGGACTGGAAGAGAGGTTGGGTGGGAGATAATGTCTAAATTTGTATCAGAGCTACCAACTGGGGGTAGATATCGCTCTTGGGGCGACGACGCTTAAGATTCGATATGCAAGGAGCTACAGATGCATGTTATGAGGCTTGCGGGCTGTGTAACTCTGTATGCAATTTACGAAACTATAACATCAAATTGTGGATCTAGAAATATTTAGAGAGGTCCGGGTCCCTCGCGGGCCATTTCGAGAATTCCTGAGAAGAACTCCAGTTCCTCGGTTACTGCGCCCACAAGATTCCGGGTACATGTATCTCTAGTGTTTATGGTAAGCTCAGCATTCCAGGGATCGTCTACAGTTTATTCACCAGCCTTAATGACCTGTAGAACCTAGGCGGAATAAAGATCCTGCTCCGCTTCGAAAAATTGACGCATGCACACAAGCAGTACCAAGCGCTGCCAGCACGGAGGTCGACGATCTGGTTACGGCTCTCGCTGGACTAAGAACCGGACCATCTGCTTTAGAAAAAACGAGTTCCTTTAAAGGTTTGGACATCAGGCCGAGCGGCAACCGCACTCTCGTCCCGCAATCGTCACTCATTGAGCTCAAGACTCGGGCCGCACACAAGTCACTCGACATGGATGAGACGGCGCCTCAGCTGTACCTCTCCCAAACTCCTTATTTCTACCTCGCCAAACACGTGAAAGGAGAGTTCCAGACCGTTGAAAGGATCCGACCCGATGCCAACAGAGTTGAAGGTCAGCTTGGAAAATTGAGAGAAACCTTGCTTGATATCTTAGAGACGGTCCGAGAGCAAGGGTCTGGGATCGGGTTGTGTTTGGTTTGTGCTAGTCGAAAGCTGGAGTTGTACCAACGTAAGGTGGGGACCGGGAGGGCTGTTGGTCCGGAGATTCTGGCGAAATTTGCAAACCATTTGGAGGATTATGAGGAGTAGATTTTGGATAGCAAGGAGGTATGTGCCAACCGGCCATCCAGGAGCTTGGCGATTTATTATGGATTGAATGTAGTGCTCGGAAATGTACAAAATAGTGATTCGTCGTACTGTGATATATCACTTGGGAGCCTTTAAAACGTTGGGACAATCCTCCCCATTTACGACGGCGTTAACGTTATCGAGTGTCGTCTTTGCTATTGACGTCAGAGCCTATCAACGGCATGTCATCGGTTAGTGCTGCAAGGTATTTCGAGGCCAACGCAGCGAACCTCTTTAGTCAAGAAAGCCTGATGTCCCGAGATGAAGACATTATTGAAGCCTAAAAGCCTGGCCAAGACGTCATCTTGTATGACGCTTTGACTTTTGTCTTGGAAGAAGTATCGGGCCTCTTTCTCATAAACGTCTAATCCTGCCGCGGAGAGCTTCTTGCTCTTCAATCCCTCGACAAGTGCCTTGCTATCAACAAGACCACCTCGGCTAGTGTTGATGAGAACGACGCCTTCCTTCATCTTCGCGATTGTCTCGCCATTAATTAGGTGCTTTGTGGAGGGTAATAGTGGACTGTGTAAGGTGATGATGTCGGCTTGTGCAAGGAGGTCGTCGAACGAGACGTAGGTGAATTTGGGATCGTTCTTTAGCTCTTCGTTGATAAATGGGTCGTAACCTATGACCTTCGCCCCAAATCCGTGCGAAAGAATGCGGGCGACACGTAATCCAATCGCCTGTCGCACCAAAGGGGTGCGATGTCAGACACGAAGCCATAGGTACTCTCATTCAGCGAACTTACCCCTGTGCCAATGACGCCGATGGTGCGTTCCTTGATGTTAAAGCCAAGAAGACCTTCGAGAGAGAAGTTGTTTTCACGTACGCGATTGTACGACTTGTGACTGCGTAAGCCTTAGTCAGCAACTGCGGTCTACCAATGACGGTGCGCCGTACAATTTCCGGATTACTGTCAGCATCATGCCGACGGCAAACTAGGACGGAAGGTAGGATGAGCGACGATAATGTGCAATTTGGACCACGAACTAACCTCGGCAACTAAAACGAACTCGGGTCAGTATGCGATACCGCTACAACTTGATATTCGGACGAACCTGCATCAGGAGAGTATTGCGGAACGCTGACTACCGTTATACCGAGCTCGTGAGCTTTTTTCAAATCAACCTGTATGCATATAAGTCATCAAGTAAGCTAAAGTAAGGTTTATATCTGTTATTCTACTGAGAAAGGTTACTTACGTTGTCGGCGCCTGCACACTAACCCCGCGCGATGGAGTTTGAACGAAGGACACGGCACACAGAGAGACCCACTTACTCGTAGTGCAAGTAGCTTGATTCCTGCTTCCTTCACTTTCTTCAATGTTTCAGCGTCCGCTTTATCGTTGACAACAAGGCAGATGGCATCGCTGCCCTTTGCTAAAGCTACGGTGGATGGTTGGAGCTTAGTTTCGTGGTAGTCAAATTCCACTTTATCATTTTTGCATCTATTGAAAGAGTCGATTTCATACTGTTTTAAAGTTTGTCGTTAGCGGCTCACTGGCAAGTTATGCAGGCCATGGCCTACCTCTTTACTGCTGAAGAACGTGATCTTTGTGGGCCTGCCGGAGGGGGCGGTCGAACGACTGAGCGCCCGAGCAAAGTGAAGGCACGGACTTTGAGTTGAAGAGATAGGTAGCCTAGATATTCGAGACAACGATGCTACGGGGACGTTGTGCGTTGGCTCCCGTTGTTGGAACTGAACAACTCGGCAATGCATGACCGGGACTCACAAAGAGATGTCTTTGGGTAACAGGCTCTACGACCTGAGATTGAAACAAGTGAGCGAGTGATTGGGGCAGACATTGTGGTTGGTGGGAGGGAGACAGCAGGTGTCGACGACTGCCGGGCCGGGAAATCCCTTGTGGCGTCCCGTTTGGTTGATGACGTCATCAAGGCACTCGATGTGGGGGCAGTCGGGCATTCAACTTGATTTCAAGGCAGATACAAAAAATACATTATATAAAGGGAGGTTTAAGATGAACATCCAGCATGGTGATCAAGAGGAAAGATTGTCGGACCCTATCTACGCCACGAGAGAGACCACCGCAGCAGGCCGAATATCTCCCAACCGTTCCTTAGCGAATTGTGCGCCGCGCTCTGCCTGGGCGACGCGCTTTTCAGGACCTAATATGAATGACATTCAGTCAAAGCTGTCCTGTGAGGTCCACAGTGGCTTACCAATGACGGTGAAATGGCGATCCCTATAGTCTTCGAGAGCAATCACAGCGTTATTGTAAGCTTCGAGAAGTTGTTGATTCGTTTTGTTGACAGATACATAGTCTTTTACTCGTGGAAGACAAGTGAGTGCATCGAGGAACTGGACATGGCATTCTGAAGGGTAAATGAGGGGAATTAATTCGGACACGTTCTTTCAAGCAATAGGAAAAGGGGTGCATACGAGGCATTGCCAGTCGCATCCGTTCGTCGTACGTGTAGCAGGGCTCTTCCGAGTGGGTCACACCAAGAAGGGTATCAAATGTAGGAAGGAGGCTGGTTTGACTTGCAGACGCGCCTTGTTCCCGACGTCAGCCCCAGGCCCTAGGTTAGGTTCCAAGCCACTCACCTGACAGTTTTATCCATTCACCTTTGGTCGGATCCTGTGAGGAGGAGCGCAAGAACACTCCTTTGGGGTGGATGTTCTTTGGAGTAGGCCCCCAGTTAGGCAGGTACTTGCGGTAGAGGTCGTAGCTCGCTCACCGTAGCGCCGAGTCCATTCAAGTACGGTTTGACTCTGGAATAAAAGACATCTAAGTGCCTTTATTAGAACGACTTGGATACGATATACGTCGGAGAGTGCTCACCAGGATCAAGGTCCTGCTTTACAAGACTAAGCTCTTGCTTGGACTTTGTTACCGCTTCCGTCAAGCCCCGTAACGCGCCTTCCAAGCTATCGCCATTTTTCTCTCCGGTTGCTTTACTAGCCTCGAGGGCAAGTCTCAAAGCCTGGCCTCCAGCGAATTCGAGCATGACGTGAGTGATGACATAATGTGCCTCCTCCGGGGTTCCCGTGAAAGAAAAGATCGGCTCAAGGTTTGATGCGCGTTCTTGCGTAGTCGATGAAAGAAGAGGGAATTTACGCTGCCAGTTCCACGTGCATACCGCCGAGTAGGTAAGGCCAGGCTGAATTCCGAGATGGAAGGCGACGTGGCGAAGGGGGACGGCAATGCTAGCCGGGATGTAGTCCAGAACCTTCTCGTCGTATGCCTCGTCCTCGTCCGTTGGCCTGCCTACGGCCGCGCCCCATACGTAGGCTTGAGCAATATAGGAGAGAGCGCAATACGCCAACCGCCACTGAGGTAAGTCATCGCGGCTCTCGGTAAAGAGTAGCAATGGTAACGCATCAACTTGTTTGCGGAACTCTCCGGGATAGTTCCAGAGAAGTTTAGGTATCGATTTGGCTGTGAAGAGCCATATGTTGAATTCAAAGTTTTTGAATGAAACGTCTGGGGAAGGTGAGGGAAGGAATCCGGAGGTAGGAGAGAGATGATGTGACGAGAGGAATGACTCGAGGTCGCCGGGGAAGGATGAGACTGCCATGGTGGGACTGTCGAGTAGGGTTCAATTGTTCAGAAAGATCGGAAGTGCAGGGACGCAGCCTCAAATAAAGTACCAGGATATATAGTATTGCAGGAAGGAAGGGCGGAAAGGTGGTTACGCGGAGGGCCTCTAGGGCGCGAACGGCGCAAACGACGGTCGCGACTCGTTCCGACATCTACTCCGGCGAGGAGATGGGTGGTGAGATTTTTGGGAAGCCTGGCTGCTGAAAAGATAATCCTCAGCTGTCACCTCGAACGACACATCTGGTGGACCGCGGCCTACCGTATACCCTGGCGACAGACTGACTGCCCGGAGCATCTCACGCTCGAGGCTCAGACCACATATCCACGCGGCTTCTGTTTGCAGTGGGAGCGGATTTATAGTACTAGTGGCATCGTGCTTGCAATCCAAACAGAGCTATTGGCACAGTTGGCATTTTGTTTCTAATCGTCAAGCGCCTCCCAGCTATTGGACTCTAAGATGATCCCACCTCCAGCATGACTATTACATATCTGATAAGCGGGAAAGAGGGTAAGGGAAGGAAAGGCCAAAAGATGGGAGGACGTGCGGTCGAAAGAGACGGACATAAGTCGGAGTTCGTATTTTGGCCGATCCTGGATTTTGGATCTCAATCCCACCTCACTGCCCCACATTCACCTCGATGGTTTGAAAGTGCGTTCAATGCCAGAATAGAACCGCTTAGGAGGATAGGGCGAGCGCGGAATGCCTCGGGCCAGGTCGGAGGGCAATTCCTGCGCATCGCCACAGGTGCAACGGACCTCCGTACATTAGAAGCCAAGTCCGGGCCGGGTCGATGCAGATCAAGCCATGAGCGATCAAGGTGGGTGCACAACTCAGGTGCGGTTTGAAAGTGATGGCATCCGCCAACCAACTCTACGTAACCATTGGGCCTAGGTGTTCTTACATTCCGCGGACTTGGCGCATCCGAAGCTGAAGACTTCATCCAAGCTGTCAATCGTATTGCCTTCGCAGAGAACAAGTCGCAAGACCCTCACTTGAAGGCCGAGTTAGCCTCGACTGCTTTCTCTGGTGAAGCCCTGCGGTGGTTTCGAAGCCTCAGTCCGAAGCTTCAGAGCGACTGGGACGAACTACAGAAAGCCCTCCTCCAGAGATATGCTCCCGAAGAGGAAGGATCGTTGAAGGACTATTCAGATAAAGATAGTGATAGGTATATTCATTGTCAGCTTGGCCCTGATTAGGACCTAACGAGGAGACATGGCAGTGCCACTCTCAACCCGGGGTCTGACGCAGTGTTCGGACATCCTCCGGCAGTCTTCGTCGTTTCGCGAACGCCTGGACCGATGGAAGGGTACATCAAAGTAATTTCAGACCTCCGCAATGCATACGTTTGTCGGGAACTCAACAAAGCTGGTATCCTGGGGACGACGTCACTGCTCACTAATGCATTGCGGGTCAGACTGACCCCAGACTATAATCCCCATAACATTGAGACTCTGGTACGCGATTTTCACAGGGATGAATACCAGCCTGAGCGGTTAATATATTTCTTCTTAGAACTGCACTGGCCCGTTTGGGTTCCTTGGGGGTGCCCATTGCAACACCCAAGACCGCTGGTACAAACTCGGCCCTGGATGCACGGGGTACGTTTTTTTCAGTGAATCGTTGCTTCTCTAGGTTTAAAAACGTATCTGTCCCAGGTCGATGGCTTTGACGAGTTGCACTGCGGACGACATCCAGTCACCAGCTGGTTCCAGGGTAAATGGCGATGGGACACCACAGAGAGGACCCATTCATTCAGCAATGTGGAACATGCTGGCAGATGGCACTCTTCTGGCTCAAGTTTACCGCGACAACGGCACGTTTTTAACTCCTTATTCTTACCACCCGTGGTTCTGACATCGTCTTCGGGAATGTCCCATAGTCTGGTATCGCCTCGTGGTCGCTTGGACCCCCTCTTTCCTCGGGGAGCTTTACCTTGTCAGTGACTTTGAAAGTTTCTCCGCCAACTCCCCCAGCCACCAATGGTATAGAGCAGTAGGTGTTTTACTGATGGTGTGAAGATATGTGGTATCACCCTCTAACGTTCCTTAACCTACAGAGGTTGAAATTTGAGCCTTATTAGTGGGCTCAACAGGAAACAGCTGGAGACGAGTCACGACCATGGAACCCAGCAACCAAATTAGTTATATATATAAAAAACCCCAATCCAGACAGATTTACATGAGCTACGACGTGTTGGTATTTTAGGATAAATTCATTGCTCGCTTATCAGTGGAACAATGTGGTCATGTGACTCCGTATCCCGCCTGTGAGTCGTCAGTGCACACCACAACCAACAATTCACCGACGTCCGCCATCATTTTTGGAGCTACGAGCGATAGCATGCAACGTGAGTGCTACAAGACACTTTGATTACTCCTGCTGTGATACTCCTACGTGTGTAGATCCCGAAGAACCGGTTTCCTTCCGCGGGAAAGGAGCCACAGAATGCGAGGACTTCATCAGCACGGTCAATCGTCATGCATGGAACGCCGGAAAGTCCGACGATTCCAAATGGATCGCGGGCTTTGCGATGTCCTGCTTCGCTGGAAAAGCTCTGCGCTGGTCAATGCTGCTGGATAACGATACACGAGGCGAATGGAGTCTCCTATCGAGAGCGCTTCTTCTCAAATACACTGAGGATGAGAGAGATGACCTCCCAGCCTCTAGGTACGCCGTATCTATGACTTAAGGTGGAGTCAGTTTAAATGACATCTATTTTTTTTAGCCCCTCCGCAATCCCAACCCCAGCCGCAGCTCCCATTGCGGAACTAACGCGAAGTATGTCTAATCTTAGCTTGGCACCGCGCACTGGACGGATCAAAGTTGTTACAAGTCGCGATCGCCCGCACGCCGGAGGATACATTTGTCTCCATGCGGGTTCTACTGGCATGTTAACGACGTGCGCAGACCGTGAGATCGCCATACAAGTGCGCTGGACGCCTTCTGCTGGGCCGCATCTCATAGAGATTCTGGTAAGACTGCCCAAGAAATAGATCTAGACAAAACCAGAACTCTTACCCCGTTCGTCTTGGAAGAATACGCCTTATCCTACTTTCAACCACCTTGGTGCGGCTCACTTCTCAAACGACAAAAATTATACCCAGTTCGGGCCAAAGTCGACAGCGTAAGAATTATCCTCATAGAAGTGCTCTCTATAATTCTTTTCCCGCATCCAGGAGCGCATCGTTAACCTACACCACTCCGCCTGACAAATGGGGAAGAACAGCACCTCTGAGAACGGATACTAGAACCGGCAAGCCGGTTACCGGACCCTCGAGAGCTGTTATATGGACCGTCCTTGCCGACGACACCATTATGCCAGTTGTCGAGGACTCAGGCTGTCAGTGCCTTTCCTGATTACCTTTCATGCCGATACCTAACCCTTAGGCCTTGCAGGCCGCTATGCATTATATCCCGTTGTCTGGGGAGAAGATAACTCCATTTTCATAGTCGCCAATTGCGAGTCGTACATGGCTGCTTTCAGATTGACTGCAGCAACATGTAGCCGGGCGGTGAGTACGAGTGTAATACCCTTAATTGAACCCGCATACGAACGTCTCCCCTCCCTAGAGGTTACTATTTGAGCCGTTGTAAAATAAAAATCCTTGGCCGAAGAGTGCGTTTACATTCAGTAGACCCCAATTCATATCTCTCCTTCGATTAACCTCCTTCGGCTGAACCGACTACTGTCCATACCACTTCTCGAGGTTGATTTCCTCCCCTCCCCCTTTATTATTGACTCATAATCATGACCGTTGCTACCATCATCTATATTCTCCTTCCAATTGGGGGGGAGGAGGTCACCTCGTGATGGTCGAGGTCGTGTCGACGAGTTATTGAGTACGAACGTAGTTCCTTCCTTTACTTATCCGCCCTACCCTTCCTCAAAGTGAATATTTTGGGCAGATAAACTTATCACATCGTGTGCCAATTATGTACAGTATGTTCTTTATCAAGCGAGCTTCCTCTTTTACAATGATTTTCCGATTAGAAGGTTTCATCCGGTTTGAGTGCAGAGGTGCGCCGGAGGCCGAAGAGTTCATCTGAATCCTAATCGCTTGATCTTTCAAGGTGGACAAAGTCAAAGATGACGTATGAATTGCCATATTTGCTCCCACTGCCTTGACGGGCCGAGCGTTGAGATCGTAGGACCCTGAGCCCCCCGCAAGAGGCAGCATCGTGACGTGGCCATGTTTGAATATCCTACCCACATTTACATCATTCTAAGAACTCTAGGAATATTTAGTGTCAACATCATCGTCTGCAAAGCTTTCTATATTTATACATCACCACCTGTTTCGGCTTGGCAATGCCGTTATGTCCGTCACCTTTTCTCGGGCGCTTCCTTCCCAGATATCCCAGATATTCACGTCTGGACTGCCACCGGAAACTCACCATCACTGCCTTACGCCTTTTAGCAAAAGTCCACGAATAAGGGGTCATCTTAGAGTCATTGGCGCTGGGCTCTTCCTTCTACCCTCTTCATAACCTTCAGCTGGTTGTTGCAAGAGGTACGACCAATGTTCGGGTGGTCCGTTGCCATCTTGGCCATCTTTGTGCACCTCGTTGCTGCCGACGGTCTCGTTATAGTGCAGGCAAACGATCCATCCATTGAGTAAGCCCTTACAACTTCGAGCCTTTAGTCCATATCACTTGAC
>KN823063.1:113368-151057 GCA_000827465.1 Tulasnella calospora MUT 4182
GCGAAGTGATATCCTTGCAATGTCGGGTCAGAATCCTTGGATTTGCTCGTTCACGGGTTCGGCGGGCCCCAGTTATGTATTATCATGGCGAAGGGGCCGGCAGTTTCCAATCTCAGAAGTTTCTCCCGGCCGTGGTTTATCTTCGCATATAGTTTATCTTCGTTCAAATTCAGATCCCCTTTGGATATCTCCTCTTCCAGCACTGTTCTTCCCGAGGGGTACAATATTGTGACCATCGACGTAGAGAAACAAACGCCTTCCGCATCTATCGGTGGGATAGCTTTGTTGCGAAGTTTCGACATTGAAACTGTCAGCTTCAGAGTAACCAATCGAACATAACGCCCCAAAAACTACCATTTCAAGATAGAGGCTGGCAGCGATTTGGTCGTCGAGATCACTTACCCGCGTCCTCGCCGCCCAAGTCGCTCTTGGCGCTCAACCCCACGAGCATTACCCTCACTGAGAGTCCATATTCACAGCTCTATTATCACAGTTTTGAGGATCCTTCAGGCCTTTTATTTGGTTCGACACGGTAGAACCGTTTCAATTGATGCTCCGGGATGATTGCTGATCCATTTCAAGTGGGTGATAACGTCTTACGTCACAGTGGTCCCCACTGGCGCCAGAGCTACGCCTGCTGTGTATGTCTTTGACCGTGCCACTCCCTGTAAAGCCTCGGATCGAGCTTTTGCCTTGCTGCGATGGGGTAAGAGGTCCCTTCGGTTCGAGTGCCGGGCGAGCCTCAATGATTATTCGAGTCTTACTGCTCAGAACGACGTAGTGTAAAGCTTCTGACAACGAGGGAAGGGACCATCTGGGAGCATAGGGTTAGTCCGATTATTTGATGGTGATACATGAAATAAAATATATATACTACAGTCGTGCCCCCAATTTTGCATGGGGTCGGTGGACGGAATCTGCCATGCGAGACCAGTGGGGGCTATGCATAACCGAAGAACTAAATAGCTCGAGTGAGATACATGTAACTAGGGGCTAGGAGGCCATTCTATAAAGTAATCAGTGACCTTCTTTTGCTCCTTGGTATCATTTGTTTGGCTCAGGTCCAGGTGGTCTTGGATGTAGTCTAGGATCACGATTTTGTCGCTAGTGGTTGTGTTGACCTGTTGAGGATCGGATTCTGGATCTATCACTGCTGTGAGAGGCCGCCTTCCAGTCGGTTTTCTGTTAGAGCCTTGCATGGCCATTTTCGGATAGACAGAAGAGGTACGACGGTCCAAAAATGAATGATGTGGCTTTGTTATGTCGATTTTGGACCCTTTCTGTCATCCCTGAAAGTGCATAATCCCAGTAAAAATTCGCCGATCCGTTATGCATTATGCAATTTGACAGAGTTTGCATAGCTACATACAAATTTACTAGCTACCGACATGGTGGATGGGATTTCTATGCACGTTGGGGGGCTATGCATGATTGGGTGTATCCATAGGCGGGGGCACGACTTTATATAAATTTAGGCAGTGATTACAAAATGTCGACTGCGTCGCTTAGTGGTTAGAGCATCTCGTTGTGGTTTGTACCCTTCAGTGAGTTGCCCCGAGAAGACGGGTGTTCGATTCACCCCGCGGTCAATTTTTGTTCCTTTTATTTTTAACTGTTCCCTGGAAAACGACATTGAGTTCCTGTCATTCTCTGCTTTGCAGTCCCGATGCTGCCACCTCCGCCACCTCCGCCACCTACCGCCCTGGTGACCTTACAGTCAGTTGGCAACAACATATTGCGAAAGCTAAGTTGGGGCAGATAGCAGGCCCTCCAATCTCTCCACCAAAGATTGTTGTTCGCGTTGCATAAGCACTAGTCTAGTGCCATCGTATCATTATTCAATCTAGTGACGGGGTCTGCGGCATGTACAAGACAGAAATTCGCACGCGACGCGGAGTTTGTAATCTGACTGACGTTTCCAAGACCAGCGCGTTCAGCACGCTCACACTCTCAAAAATCTTTCACTGTTTCCCGCTCTCTCCTTGGAGAAAGTAGTCTCAGCAACTCGGCCACAGGTCTTCAACGCAAGGAAGACAGAACAATATAGTTGAACAGAGGCGGATGAACAGGGACCACACGAATGCAACTCAGTAAAATGAAACGACTGGAACCCTCGAACCTCACCAGGACTATACCAGATAGTAAAGGTCCAGCCAGGGGTACAGTGATATGAAAAAAAATCGAAGACGCGGAACAGGGAACCAGGAACTCGGGATATATCCCAAGGCTCGTCCGTATCATCGCTCAGGTCGAAAGTAATGTGTTGAGAGACGCTAGTTTCACGGGTCCTCAGCTGGCTGAACACTCCAGGTCAGCCAGCAATCTTCAGGGCTCGCTCCACGTTACTCACTTTTCCTCCCTGGCCTTGCTCTTCCTCTTGAGGAGGGGCAGGTACCGGCTGGACAGGGTGCGAAGGCCGTCCTCGAACTTCCTCGACAAAGTCGTATCTTGTGGCCCGAAGTCAGCTGGCGATTCGGCCTTGTGGACGCGCTAAGTCTCGACTCACGGGCACTCTGGTTCCTTGTGCGTCATTCCGTGCGTCGTGGATGCGTTCGATGCGAGAAGTAGGTGAAGAAGCGTAGTTGATGATATCTGGTTCTAGGCAGAGGGGGAGGGGGGAAGATGATGAAGCTTGGAACGATGCAAATCTAAAGTAGAAGCTTAGTCCTTTCATATCTTTTATATAGCCAGGTGAGCCGGTCTTCCCTCATCTCGCGTTCAACACCCCCCTCTAAGTGTCAGGACGGTTCTTTCTGGTCCTGCGTTGCAATCGCAACCACCCAACATACGGAAGCACAGCTTAGCAGTCGAATCAGACAGCCTCATTTTTGCTCGGTGTCCTATGCGTTCCTGGACTTGGTTCCTCCCCACGTCAGGCTCTTTCTCCAGCGCCCGAAACCTGATCAAAACGTGTTGTGGCCTCGTTCTCTCCGACTGGGCTTTAACCGTGATTCTGATGTATGTGAACTAGCCGTTTTTGTCTCGTTGCGACTATACAGTTCATTGCATCGTGCCATTCCCGGGTGCCGGGGCCTGTAGAAATACAGGCTACCCACCTGGGGCGATGTCGTAATGGACTAACTGGGGGCTCGGTCGCAAACAATCTCATTATTATACCTATTTGATGACAAAAGTACCAAAAGTGGCGGGTCGGTGTTCCCTTTCCAAGACCTGGGCCCGGTACGTGTCAGACGGGGCCTCGTTAGAATCTGGACCGAGCCCGAGCCCCCAAGCGTGCTGGATGGCAATAATCGCACTCCTTGATACTCGATGGCATCTATCCTTTTCGAGTTAGCGCGAAGACCGGATGCTTTGTTGCCACGGCACTGTCGACACGCACTCCGACCCCGCTCTTAATCCGGTTGCCCTAATAAATTTCATCGAGAAATACTTGACGTGTCTGCAACGCGTGTCTCCTGTTCTTGGCTCCATTGTAGCTCGATACATGCTGCAGTGTATTGCGTGGCGCGTCGATTGAGATGAGGCGTTCGTTGAAAACTGGTGAACGCGTCCACCAGACATCGTCAGTCCATGCCACTACGGAGCAGCATTCGTGCGTGTGTGTGCGAGAAGCCCTGCTGGTTTGATTTCAGACCCCTCACGATCACATTAACCGATTCCACAATACACCTGTCTCGAAAAGCCGAGCTGCAGTCGCCCTTCAGGACGTTCCCTCTGTTTTGGAGCGAAGGGACCCAGCGCAAATTTCAAAATTGCTTAACAGCATTGGGAAATAGTGTGTCACAGTGCTGGCATGTCCAGCGATCCTTCGACTGAATGTCCAATGCACGGACCACGTCCCCGATCGCGCATTCAGCATGACCATCGTTGCCACCATTGTATCCGCCTTCATCTGCCTCCACGATGCATGACACCCCCACACCATGACCCACCACGACCCACCCAAAATAGGGTCGATATAGCTCTGAATGGCGCGTTATGCTACCACGTCGGGCGAAGTCTCTTAACAAGGTCCAATGGCCTTTTACCAGAAGGGCAGGCACGGTAGGCGAGCAGTAGGCGAACCGTCGACGGGAGCCCACGGAAAGAAGCTCAAGTATGTATTCGGTATAGACTTGTTGTGCTTCGAAACCTCGCTGATGTGGACTGGCGTCACCGGGTCACCGGGTGGCTGTCAATCGCATTCGTTGCCCCTTAACCGCACTGTACAACTCCTCCTTAGACTTTTCCGAGTGCTCATCAAGACTGAATCCACGCGCAAGAAGTGATCGAATTAGTCAATCGACCACGCTTGTGCGACTTGAAAGCCTCACCAGCCCCGTTGGCTCTCAAATCACGGCAACTCCCAAGATCGGTAAAAAACTTCCTCAATCACACACTGCCATCTGAGTAACCTGCTCCATTGTTGGGATGGCACGTATTCGCCAGTTTGGGGGCCTTCGACAGGATCTCGAGGTAGAACCGCGAGAACGAGTTATATCATCCAACCCCTATCACCTAGTCAAATTCAGCTTCAGGAGGAATGGCCGCTACCCGTTTTGCTTATGTCAAAACGTATGAGCTACCGGATCCAATATTGCCGAATACATATTTTGTAGTCCGCATTGATGGGCAATCCTTCCATCGGTGAGATTTCTGCAAGCTAGCCTCGATTCTCAACGGTTTGCGTTGCGGCGGATATTACTCCATCCTACAATTCCATATATTATCTAGTCCTCATTATTATTATTTTGGTTTCAAGCTAACTCACCTTCCGTTTTGTAGGTTCTCCGACGTCCATGCTTTCGTCAAACCAAACGACCTGAGCGCCCTGCAACTCATGGACAACGCGGCTGAGGACGTTATGAGAGCTCTCCCTGATGCAGTGCTCGGTTTTGGAGAGAGTGACGAATATAGGTAATGCGTTCCAGAAGCTACGGTACCAAGGGCTATTTTTCGATTGATAAATCTCTTAGTTTCCTCTTTAGAAAGACTGCCACTCTTTTTAATCGTCGAGAAAGGTAATTTTTCTACGCCAAAGTGACGATCTGAGTGCTTAAACGTGGCAGGGAAGCAAGATTATGAGCACCGTGGTGTCCCACTTTACATCGTCCTATGTGTTTAACTGGTCGCGATACTTTCCTGACAAGATGCTGCAGTATCCCCCAACGTTTGACGCGAGACTCGTTGTCTATCCCAGCGAGAAGGAGGTTAAAGATTATTTCGCTTGGAGGCAGGCCGATAGTAGGTGTGGTTTGCTATCTCGATTCTGAAGCGACTAAGGTCTTACTGTGCAGCCCACATCAACAACCTGTACAATACGGCATTTTGGGCGCTGGTTCAGCAAGGAGGAATGTCAACTTCGGAGGCGCACCAAAAGCTGAATGTATCTTGCCATCGTCCCAGTCCTTATGTTTTCTCGCGGCTGAACCTGAACATTTTCATATAGGGTACTGTGTCAGCCGATAAAAACGAGATTCTCCATTCTCAATTTGGCATAAACTATAATTCGGTGGATGCAAGGTTTCGGAAGGGAAGCGTAGTCGTGAAGGTCCAGGCACGTAAATCTGAGACATCCAAGCGGTCGCTCGCTCTGCTAAGCGCAAGCTATGTTTCGCAGAAACCGGTCGAGAAACCCAACGAGGCCTCTGGCTCATCGGCTCAGAGCGATGTTGAAGCAGGCGGTTCCTTCGATCAAGGGACACCCGATACAGATGTTGGGGAGAAGGATATCACAGCGCAGAAAATTCAACATCGGCGAGAAAAGAAGGAAGCAAAGAAAGCAGAAAAGATGGCGATGAGAAAAAGAGAATGGGTTCTGAGTGTGATGCATTGCGACGTTATCGGGGATGACTTTTGGCACTCGCATCCGGATATCCTGCAGTGACAAGGATATAGGAAGATGATGCCGCAAAGTACACATCTTTTAGCAGACCAGGAATGAGTGAATCGTTGGTATGCATAACGATATTTTTTGAGAGAGGCAGCTCTGGCCAAAAGGCTTTGGGAAAGCAACCGCGAGTAGGAAAGGAATAATATTGACGGAATACAATGGCGTTCACGATGGTGGAACAGCTTGTGCACCCAGTGGTGCTGGTACAGAGTCTGGTTGTATGATGAATCTCGGCAGGGACACCGTGATGAGACAACCAACTGCAGCGCTAAGCAGGACGATAAACAGGTGAGGAATCGCTGGATGATGGAGGAGCAAAGAAGGGTGACGTACAGAATAGCGGTGAAGCCCATTCCTCCGTCCTTGAGCCTGAGTGGCTGCTGGTTGAGGTACGCAGAGACCGACATGAAGAGCGCAGGCCAAACAAAGAGTCTTGGCAAGGGCGGTGTCAGCTCTAGTCTTTTGGTGGGGCAGTAAGAATATTGTTCTTACTGGTTGCGGGTGATCATTGCGACTCCTGAGAGCAGCATGGCAGACGAGGAGGCATTGTCTGTGATTGCGGTGTCAGTCGACGAACGAACGTGGAATGGAAAACAATATACCAGAAGCCGTTGCCCATGACTTTGGGAGGGTGAATGACACTGAGAGCGAGTCGTCCCTTGGGTCTTTGGATGAAGGTGCCATGTTGTGCAAGGTGTGGTCGAAATTGTAATGTGAGGGAATGTGTCACGTGGCATGAAAGCGTCGGCATCGAGAACCCGGCGGAAACGGAAGGCAATTCGGCATCTCTTGGTCAATGCCCTTGGCAACCGAGAGACCCCACGTAACTCGAGGATCACCCGACGGCGAGCGCTCCCCCAATAAACAGCTGGTACACGTGCGTGAGGCTGGCTGTGGTGCCGCCGATGCTGACCAGTTAATGAGGCAGGTTGCCTTGGCAATATGAGCATGTGCGGATTTCCTGGGAATTCATGGACACCGTGTTTGTGCCTGACACCGCCAAGAGAACAAATTCCCTGTTTACCCGTTTGTATCCAACTTCGCCATCTTTTTCGGTTTCCCTCCCCCGTCCACGTATAAAGCTCTCATCCTCTCCCAAGAACGCTCCCAGTTCGCTTTCCCTCCTTTTTCCCCTTCACAGCCCCTGTCTTGTCAACAGAACCCGAGAAAAAAAAAGATGCACTTCTCTACCGTTGTTCTCGCCATTGCCGCCGCCGCCATCGGCTCAACTTCAGCTTCCAGCGTTGCCCCACGCGCCTTGGCCTCCATCAACCATGCATCTTCTTCCCTTCTCTCAAGACAGGTCGACGCTGCCTGCGTTCCCACTTGCAGCCCAGCACAGGACGAGCTGGCCGTGAGTAAAGACATCGTCTTTCTTTTATTCCGCTCATGCTCACCTCCATTCCACAGACTTGCGGCGTGGAACCCACCTGCTTGTGCGGCCCCTCCCTTGCCTCTGAGCTCACGGCCTGCGCTAATTGTCGAGTAAATGCCGACCCAACCCTTCGCGCCCAACTCGAAAGCGCTTGGGATCGTGAGTCTCCTTTGTCCTTTGCCCTCCCTATGCGTCTCGATTCACTGACGCGCTTCTTGACCTAGAATACTCGTCGGGTTGTGCCTCGCTCGGTCGTCCCGTCTCTGGTGGTCTTGATGGCACCACAGGTGGCAACACCCCCACTCCCTCCGTCATTGCCACCCCAACCACCACCACCACTCCCGCTGCGGTCTTCACCCCTTCCGGGATCGTAACGTCCGCGGCTGCCGGCCGTTCCTCCGCTGCCCCCGCCGCTTCTACCTCGTCCGCTGCCAGCTCAAGCGGCAGCTCCGACACTGGCGGCTTGGTTGCTCACTCCAACTCCGCCTCCCCCGTCCGCGTCGGAGGTGCTCTCGGTGTGTTCGTTGCCGGTGTCATCGCCGCTCTTCTATAGGCACCACCTCTGGAAAGCCACTTCCACTCGTTGTCTTTCTTAACCATCTGACTTTAATGGTTCCCTGACTGGTTTCTCCGATCTTGTTCATTATAATATTCCTATAAGCGTTATATATTTATACCCTTGGCCGAGACGTTATCGTCGTCCTGGGTTTCTTTGTCTTGGTGAAACGTACGAGACTCGCGAAATTTAAGGTATCGTCGGAGTGGCCCCAAACTTCCTCACGGCGGAGAAGATGGCAGAACCTCCTCACAAACCCCGACCATTCCTTTTCAAAGCCCAACACTCCAATGGAGCCAGCATCTTCGTCGACCCCAACTCTGAACCAAGCGGATAAAAAGCCTGTGGTGATTATAACCATTGGCATGGCAGGCTCTGGTAAAACGACGTTCGTCCAGAGAATCAATTCCTACCTTCATTCCGTTCCTTCACCGTCAAAAAGGATTCGTTCAATCAACCCAACCCCATCTATCACCCCACCCAAGCAGTCGTCACCAGAAGAAGCAAGCCAATCTGGCACTCGAGATTCGGCTGGAACGACAGGCACGGAAAATGAGACCGACTCACCAAAACCGCCTTACATCCTAAACCTCGATCCAGCGGTTACTTATATGCCATTCGAAGCCAATATTGATATTAGAGATACGATTAATTATGCAGAAGTAATGAAGCAGTATGTCCCCGCCACATTCCATTGCCCATCTCTGATTCACGAGTGACGAAATCTCATGACAGATACAACTTGGGGCCCAATGGAGGCATTCTCACCGCCCTCAACTTGTTCACGACCAAATTCGATCAAGTCCTGGGCATCGTGGAAAAGAGAGCTGAAAGCGTCGAGTGAGTCGATTAGTCGGCTTCCCGTCCATAGGGCGTGTGGTCCCGTGGGCACCCTATCGGACCATTTTATGTTTCGGAGGGGTGTTTGACGGCTCCTCAGGAAATCACCATCGCTTATATTATGCTTCCAGCTACGTAATTCTGGATACTCCGGGACAGATCGAAATATTTACTTGGTCTGCTTCTGGCGCAATCATTACGGATGCAGTTGCCGCATCCTTCCCGACCGTCATTGCCTACGTGATCGACACGGCGAGGACAACGGCGCCGGCCACATTCATGAGCAACATGTTATACGCGTGCAGGTAGGTTTTCCCCTGTTAGAAATGCATCCAATATGTCTAATCTACTCGCTGCGTCCGAAATGCCTTGCCGCACCCCTTCCTTTCGTTAGCATCCTCTACAAGACCAAGTTGCCGTTCATCCTCGTTTTCAACAAAACCGATGTCCAAAAGCACGATTTTGCTGTTAAGTGGATGACCGACTTTGAGGCTTTCCAAAAGGTAGTCATATACCTTTTAGATCCGACCCTGAGCCAACCTGCTTACCGAACCCCACTGCATGGTAGGCTCTTCAGACGCATGGTGCACGGAATGAAAATACAAGCGGAGATGGAGACCCTAATTACATGGATAGTCTCATGCATTCTATGAGTTTGGTGCTCGACGAGTTTTATCAGCATCTAAAGGTGAGTTGCAAGAATGAAGTGCGTCAAGCTGAGCGCTAAGCGTACAGCAATATACTTAGGCCGTTGGAGTGTCAAGCGTTACCGGAGATGGCATGAAGGAATTCTTTGAAGCTGTGGAAGAGTCCAGAGAGGAGTACAAGAGGTGAAGCAAAGGTCAAGAAAGGTATTCGCAGCTTTACTGACGCCTCTTTCTCTTGAAGAGACTATTTAGCCGAGCTGCAACGACTACAGGCCGAAAAGGTAATCTGCGCGATATTACTAAATCGACGAAATATTAACCGTTTCCCTGAATGATCAACTTAGGAATCAAAACTTGAAGCCCAAAAAACCGACTCACTAAAGCGGCTCATGACCGACCTCCAAATGGAAGAAGAGGACCGACGAAAACGTGGTTTACCAACGGAGCGCGAGCGCTTCCCTGACTCGGATGATGAAGATGCGGATCAAGAGGAAGTGGAGGACGAAGGTGACGGTGAGGATGATATAGAGCAATATGTGCCTAGGAATTACATCGACATGCGGAAGGCGCGGAAGATTACGGACCCACAGATGGAAAGTGACGGATCAAAGTGGCCCCGGCCTGGTTGAATGGCACTTGAATGAGAATTCTCTGGGTCAACAGGGTGCGTTGCCGAGATGGAATGAGGTTTCGGGTTTGCACGCTTCCATAGCTTGTAACTGTATTCAGACGCTACGTTTGCAATGAGTAAATTTAGGCTTGCGTTGAAGCCTATAGTCACCAGTGTTGTCACTCAGCTTTGAAGGTTTCCCGCTCCGTGGAGGGTGACCGGGGAATTTCCTGCAGCCCAAGCCGTCTCACGTCGATCACCATTACGGAAGTACACACCAGGTATGCCGAAGCCTCCGCACATCTCACATAATGTCTAGATGAGTGGGTCACTCTCTAAAGATGTCAAGACTAGAAACTCTAGCATGCTTCTTTCTTCGGTCCTCAATGCGACCGTCTTTACCCTCGTCTCAACTGCCCATTTACAGGCGTCAATCAGGCCCCTCACATCAAACCATATGTACCCCAGTTGCAAAATCAAAAACGGAACGGCAGTGCTATTGAGTAGCTCATTTACCGCCGGCTCGAAAATCACTCTTCTAGTAATCATATGAGGAATTCTATCCATCTATGGAGTGCATACATAGTGTCGAATCGGTATACAGTCCGGACCTCCGTTAAGATTGATAAGACATAAAACGAAGCGTGAGTCGTATGGGTCGGTTGAGGAGGGGGTAGAGCGGGGGGGCTCAGCAAATGATGCAGCCGCAGGCGTTGTCATTGGCATGACGGTGGTAGGGTCGCGGAGGGAGGGGTAGCGATTCCTGGTATGGATTCATGAATGGGTCAGAGTTATAGCCCATGGGCGGAGGTATGCCCGTTGGCCGAGGTGTCATTGGCGGAGGGGGACCGAGTGACCTGCGACTTCTGGATCGGGAGAGCTTCCTTCGGACTCGGGGGGGTGTACGACGACCCTCCTGACTCTGGCTGCGAGTGCTAGTTTCACTAAGTCTCCTGCTACTTCTTTTACGAAGAACACCTGGTTTCACTCGGTTCGAAGGTGGGCTCTCTTGGAACTGGTAGGCGAGTCCGCCGATGGGTTGATTGTCCATCATCTCGAACTCCCTCGGAACTGGAGCGAGCTCGGTGTATCCAACGTAGCCGTTGTAGTCCCGGAGACTTGACGGTTCTGGCGCAAATAAAGGAATGGGCTCTTCGTAATTGATCATGGACTCTGATGCCACTCGTCGATGATGGCTGTGGAATTGGGTTCGTGCAAGTTGGCCGATGTCTGTCGCAGCATTTCGATTTGGTGTTTGCTGATACAGAGCGCCCGGAGCTGTGTTGGCTCGGAGTGGTTCGAATGGTCCTCGCTGCCCGAGCGTTTCGTCGGCAGCCTCGGAGACTCGGAGTCCGTACTTTTGCAGTGTAATCGCCGGAGGTGCTAGTTTGAGTTTGCGATGGCGATCATCTTCGATGGATACTGCTTGAAGTTTGCCCTAATTGAGGTAAGTTTAGGTCAAAAGGTAAATTAACTAAGGGACCCAGATCATCGCGTACGTCTAGGTAAAGCTGCCACTCGCTGTCTAAAATCCAACTGCCCGTTGGTCTATCGTTCTTGAAGTCCGGAGAGTACAGCTGAAGAATGATCCAACCACTCCAGTCTAGATCATTGAGCCAGTGGTCTTCATCTTGGGGAGGGACGTAGACGGCGTTATCACTGGAAACGGCATAATCGTGAACGATATGACGTTTATCTACGCGAGTGGCAACACATTCGACCAGCTTGTCGCGGAAAGTGTTGGATGTAGCCGTACGCCCTCGGTCGTTTGTAAGCTTTCGTCCTGGAAAGAGAATGGTCATGGAGTGGAGGGTCGAAGAGGAATGGTGGAACGGAAAACGAAGGGTTGACGCGCCTTTGCCTGCGGGCTTTGTGCAACACGTGCTGTGGAACTCTTGCTCTCCACAGCCACTTGTCCCGCAGCGGTGGCTGGTGAAAGTGATCGATAGACCTCCCAGTGCAACTGATGGGCCAGAAGCACAGCAGCTCGGCGGGTTAACAAAGGCGCAGTCGGAACGGTTTCCAAGGACCGTTCAAGTTGGGTGAGGCGCACTCTTCCGCGTAGTCCTGTATTACACGTCCCGTGACTGCCGCCGCGCTTGAACGTTGCTCTTTTGCTGCAAGGGGAAGGACGGCTGAGAGAGTATTCCCGAAGTCACAGAGGAAATGCCAACTAACCTCTAAGGTAAATGGCCCAAGATGCCTTTGGGAGTAGAACAACGTCGATTATAAATTGAGGTGCCCTCCGCAAGGCCCGCTGTGTTGGAGTGCATAAAGGCTGAGACCCGGGCAAACCCTTTGAGGAAATTCACCTAACTCCGTGGATATTCTAAACAATCCAATATTGACGTTGATAGGAAGGTCCAAGTCGGCTGGTCTCCAAGTCGTCCAGTTACTCAGGACTTGTTTCTCACAGTAAACACGAGAATCCAATCGATTTCGAGGTAGAGACACATCCAGACCGAGAATGTGAATAGCAAGCTGTGATAGAGGCAGAGCCCCGTTGGATGCTTGCCATGGAGTGGATGAAAGAGAGTGGGAAAGCGAACACCTTACACAGCCACAAGTCGCAGCAGTCCAGACATAAAGCTCCCAACACCAACCACACAACCGACAGGCCACCAGATGGACAACAAGGTAGACACCGTTTTATCTCTCCCACATCATTCGTTTCAACCGGCTCATCCTCTCTTTTTGTAGGAGAAAATGTCCAGAGCTCTCGGAACAGCATACTTGTCTCACCAGGTCTCACAGCTCGAAAAGGATATCATAAAGGGCAGCAATAATGGTCACCAGGGAAGAGGCAGCGCACGTGGAGGAGGACGCGGAGGACGTGGAGGCGCACGGGGTGGAAGTCGTGGTGGTGGTCGCAACGGACATCCTCGGCCACAACTCGGAACACTTGCGCAGGCCGACGACAACCAAGACAGCAACAGGCCCGGTGCTACCCAATGGAGATCCAATACGGCTGTCAAGGACGTTACTCAAGCTAAGGCGGCCGACAGGATTGTCGTTGACGCCAGCGTCCTAATCCACGCCCTTGGGACGGTTCGCACATGGTGCCGGGACTCGAGCAAGGAGGTTGTCATTATCCCTCTTGAAGGTAAGCCTCCTAATCTGAACTCTCTTTCAACGAATCGAGGATTGCCTGACCCATGCATTCATCATTCTATGATTTCCCTCCCCGTTCTTCTTCTGGGACCGGCTCCAGCCCTTAATACCCTCGATCTCCTAAAGAAGGGAACGTCTCACACCGCTGTTCAAGCTCGCCATGCTTCTCGGCTACTGGAGGCCCAGGTTGGAACTAATCCACGAATCCTTGTTCAGCAAGATCACGGGTACATACCATGGGAGGAGGTTTTTACCAAGGTCGCTGGGAATCGCTTATCCACAGAGAGTGCAAGCACCGCATCCTCGTCGGAAGGCACGGGTGCTCGATCTTCCTCCGAGATTTCTCGCACCACACCTGCTGCTATTTCTCTCGCTGCCGCTAGGCGTGTCGGAGAGCCTCCGGAATGGTTGAAGAGAACGGTGTGCTGTGCCAAGTTCGAGCAACAACGTCCTCGCGACTCACTTGACGGAGAAGATTCCGGAAATCAACTCAAGACTGTCCTAGCGATCAGTTGCGTCCAGACTGGTCCCCGAGAAACTCAAGATAATCGCTTTAGCGACAGGGCGACTGGGACATACACCCGACAATGGGCGGTCAAAGCTGGGTTGGAAATCCTGGACGTAGAGGCGGGACAGGACGCGGAAAACGGGGCAAGAAAGACCCAACGAGGATCGCGGTTCAACAGAATTGACGACTCAGACAATGAAGTCAGTATTAAAGATGGCGTTGAAGAGGCAATACCCCCACCAGCAATGGTGCCTTGGGGAGGCGACCTGGCCGTAGCCGATTCAACCCCACCTAAGAGTGTTCGCGGAGGTTACCAGTCTGGCATCCACCATCGGAAACCCTCCGGAGAAGGCACATTTCACCCCAAATCTCGAGGGACGGAGCCGCCCAGCCCTCGCAGGCCCGTTTATGATAATGCGCGCGGTGGCTACCGCGGGCGCCGCCCCAGTGGAAGCTTGGTTGAAAAGCCGTCTGCACCAATTCCTCTGACAAACGCAGGTTTCCTTCCCGCCGGCAAAACTATCCGCCTCCTCGCTCGTGGTGAAAAACTCGAGCCGTGAACGCTTACCCCCCTCGGTTGAGCGCTTCAAGAACACCACCGTATTAGACACGGTGAGCGTCTAACCCGTGTTTCCGGCCGATTAGGGTCAATCTAACGTTTCATATTTCTAGTTTCATTGCCTGCTGTCATAACGAGATTGTGCGTTGTGCAAAGCCGTGCTTTCTCGATAGAGCATTCGTGCCTGGCAACTCCGGTCGCTCAGCGTCTCATTAGCAGCGCCATGGAGAGACCTTTGGTTGCCAACGCAATCGTACTCTATATACGTCTCGGGATTCGTTGCGGTCCACTTTTCAATATGTTAGGCGGACATTCTGGATATCTGGTCCACTATCTTTTTCCTTCATCCATTTCCAGCCCTTCCCATGTCTCTTTCCTCCCTATTATGCCGAGATCGTTTAGGCTCGTTGACATTTTCTACTGCGTTTGGATTATCAATAGATTCTGACGAATATATGTGGTTGTGATTCCGATGACTAGAGCGGCAAATCGAAGGGCTAGGGCGTGGCGCGCCACAGACGCAAACCCATTAGACCGTGAAAGGGACCGAAGTGTTCCGTTGACTGCTTCTACTTAAACCACTCACTTCCCCTCGTTCCCCCTTCTGCTACCTCTACCCAAAGCACTTCCAGAGCGGTACTTGTGGAACAAGTGGCATCCGACGCTCACGATAACCGTTCCCCTTCAAACGCGCCTTCACTTTCCACCACTGTCGGACTCAAGACAGGGGCTTTCCAGTCCACACCGCGACCATGGCCACCACCGATGGTACGCTCGCCCCCATCTCCTTCTTATGACTTTCAAGACCACCGTCACTAACGATTCATCACACAGAAGGTATTCAGCTTACTATCCAAGTAAATGGAGCCTCGTATACCAGAACCTATCGCAAGTCCGACACCGTTAACAACGTGATTGTCCTGGGACGGTTATCATCCACCGCCCCTGATGCCCGAGTTCCTTCGTGGGGTTCCTCTGATCAGCAGACTGAACTGGGAGGCTTTATCCTTTCGCCTGGGCGGGCTGCCTTTGTATCGCCCGTTATGAGCAGACAACATGCTAGACTCGTGTTCTCAGGGGATAACGAGGTAAGCCTATCTTATCCGTTCTTCCCCTGTCTCTCCACACCTGACATCAATTCCCCAACACCTGCATTTCAGGTGTACATATCTGACCCCCCCAATCATTCCCATCACGGCACATATCTCTCTCGCAATGGCCGCACGTTTCGAGTGGATCATCCTCAGCCCTTGCAAACGGGTGATATCGTTACCTTTGGTAAAACCGTCCATCGTGGCGGACAGGTATGTCGTGTCTTCATCACCCTTCTTGGATCCGTGTATCTGATTTTAGTATACTTCCTACCAGATTTATGAACCCCTCAGTGCCAGAGTTCGTATCCTTTCGATGGACACAACTCATCAATCGTTTGCGTCTTACACGGGCCATGGCTATTCCCTCCCTCCCAACATCGACCTCGACATAGACATTGAAGAAGACCACGAAGTATATAAAGACGACGAAGCTGAACACCCGTCAACGCACAAATTCTACGCCGTCCAGGAGGTTCAGGAGGATGCTGATGAGAGCGCTAGCGTTCCGTCCCCAATTTTCCCTCGTGGTCTCGACCTGCGGCAAGACCTGCCGCCTCTAATGCCTGGAGGATTTCATGGCATTTCCGAGGCATCCCCCTTCAGCTTCAATCTCTCCTCCCAGTCCTGTCTCTTCGAACCTCCTGCACAGGTCGCAGGGTTTCTCTCGAGCGTTCTCCCAAATCCACCTCAGGACTTCAGTCCGTTTATGGCAGCACCAGGCCAAGCCCATTTACCCATCCTTGGCTCTATCCTCCGCGGAGCACCACCCCCGTTCCCTCCCCTTCTTCCTCCAATCACCCAGTCCCGCGTTCGACTACACGCCGCGGTTCCAGTTCATGCCGAAGTCATAGATGTCGATGATCAAGTCGATGAGAGGGAGGTGATCGACGTAGATGCTGTGGGCTCTCCAGACTCCAGCGTGCGCGAGACTTCGCCGTTCGATGACGATTCAAGGTCCTCCGTCGACGATAGCGACCTCGGATTGCGAACGAGTTCTCGCGCGGGTTCTCCAGCAACATCTGCGGCTGCATCAGATATTTCTTCTGAACAGAGCGGATCGCAAGAAGAGACAGGAAAGGTCAAGAATCGGAAAGTAAGGTGCCTTGGTCTGAGATCGTTTACCTCGCGCTGATCCTTTCCCTTGTTAGGACCCAACCAAGAAGCTTGATAAGCTCCTCGCCTACCGGAATCAATCCGAGAGTTGGGTCGTTGCGAACAAGACTCAACTTGATGCCAAAGTTGCTTCGCTCGAGCGAGAGCTAGCGCTGCTGAGGAGCAAGGTGGAGGCCGAACACAATGGCTTTACATCTGACTTGGAAAATCGCAAGAAAGAGATCATGGAGGACCTCGATTCCAGAAAACGCGGCTTCATGGATGATCTCAACGTGTACGAAGACGACGTGACATATGAGGTCGATCGGGTCATGGACAACGTCGAAGAGCTGAACGTCAAGGCGGGAGAAGGAAAGGCCAAGGTCGATGAACACGTTGAATGTGCGAAAAGATCTGCTAGCCTGGCGAAAGCTAGGATTGACATTGAATTCGTCTTAGCTGTGAGGAAACTCAAAGAAGAGTTGGAGGCGGTCCTACGGGCTCAAGTCGATGAAATCAGAGCCAAGACCGTAGGTGCTATGGAGGAGATCGACGAGGTAGGAGGCTAATACATGATAATAAGACGGATTGCTGACTTTGTTAATCCCTTAGGTCGTTGCCGGGGTGAAGCGAAAGCATGAAGCATTGGACGAAGCGGACGAGGCGCAACCCCGTGCCCGCTCCCCTTCCGTTGCAATGTCAATGTCTCCCGAACCCGAGTCCGAACTCGAACCCGAGACCGCGGGGGTCGAGACACCGATTGACATCGGGAACACCTCTGGTCTTAGTAACCACTCGATTCCGGACCTCAAAGGAGGGGTTGACACTGTCTCCGCAACAGCCGAGCCTCCACGCAAGCGTCAAAAGCTTGATACGAAAGAATCCCAGAGTGCTGGAGCGGGAAGAGTCCTCGGCGCCCTGGCTGCTACTACCGTGGCTGTCTGCTGGGTACTTGGTAAGATTGGGGAGATGTCTACCTTGGGAGATGCTTAACATCGCTACTCCGATCCCCCACGAACACGACCGAGGAGATGTAACGACTTCCTCTGCATCATGCTTCAGAGTTTCCCCTGCATAGAGGCCGCATCCCTTTGGTCGGTCTACGTATCATCCTGTTATCCTGATTTGTTTTGGCCAACTTTTCTAATATCGGGTCCCTTTTTGTATGAACTATGCCATTCGACCCCATCCCGCCTGAAATATGTGATAAAAAAGTAGTGATCAGTTGTTGTATATATAAACCCACCCGCCCATTCATCGCTCTAGCCTGGATGCGTAGATAGTATCCAATGGGTTCAGCTCGTGACATTGACCGCTGCGCGTTCCAAGGGACCACCGAGAATTGCTGAGCGATAAACGATAGACCTAGCACACGGATTCCAGCAAAAATATGATTTATAGAAACCAGAACGTGGTCTAGTGAAGGGACAACTAGGATCCTTTACAAGACAACGAGCGCAGCGGCGATACCCGCGGCGACGAAAGTCCCTGTCATTTGGACGACTACGCTGGAAGCCCCGTTGCCGCTTCCAGTAAGGCCACCGGCGGGAGTGGCAGATGCAGAGCTGGAGGCAGCAGCCGCGGCGCTTGAAATAGAGGCGATGACCGAGGAAGTCGAGGTGGCAAAAGCCGGGGGAGTGCTGACCGAGGTGATGGCCGAAGTAGAAGTGAGAGAGGCTGATCGGACGGAAGAGGTCGAACTGGCGGCTCCGGTGGCGGTCAAGGTCAAACTTCCAACGGCTGTATGGCAGATTAGCTGTTGAAGCCAAAAAAGAAAAACGACTTTAGAGGGGAGACTTACATTGACCGCTGGCCTCGCAACCACTTGCGTACTCTGCAATTATCAAGAGCAACGCAACTGTAAGTAGGAGGAATGGGAGATGGGATAAGAACCGCCAACGCACGATCAAGGGCAGTCTGAAGTGTCTGTTCGGAGGTAGGATCGGACTCAAGTTGGCAGGCAGCACATTTTTGAAGCCCTTGAGCAACGGAACTGGTGCAAAGGCAGGTCAAATCCGTCCCACAGGCCTGCAGGTTCGCTTCGTCAATGATGAGGACGGACAAAACTGATAATCTGCTGTACATACGTTGACCTCGTCCTCGACAGGACTGCATTCATTCGTGCAATCACCAACTTGGCGGCGAGTAATCTGTGAGCCGGCAGATGCAGGGAGGGGCAGAACCAACGATGCCGAGGCTGTTCGATCCATGCCACGTGGATACGGATCGGAAAAGAGGTCAGAACATGGAAAACGTTATTGAACTGTGTCTCACACACCTGACAGGGCGAGGGCGAGGGGGAGGAGAACGGAGTAACGCATGTCTAAGACGGGGGGCGGTTGATGATGGAGGGAAAAGGGAAACCATTCCGCAGCGAGTGTTTTGCCCTATATGTAACCAAGAAGCCAAGGGAAACACGTGCAACAGTTATTACGTAACTCCGACACCACCGCCCCCGCCTCTCGCTAGATACAGAAACAGTTCTCCATACATCCTCCGTTTATTCTTCCGCGGTTCTCTTCACAGGACGGTCATCGACGAATTGGCCGGCCCTGGCGTCTAAACCGCACTCTTCTCCTTCACCCGACATTCCAAAACCCAACGTCTCTCGGTCAAAGATCCCGA
Organism: Tulasnella calospora MUT 4182; assembly: GCA_000827465.1. Taxonomy (NCBI): domain Eukaryota; kingdom Fungi; phylum Basidiomycota; class Agaricomycetes; order Cantharellales; family Tulasnellaceae; genus Tulasnella; species Tulasnella calospora. The sequence continues at coordinate 132,219 of KN823063.1, forward strand.
GGATTATCTCCGGCTACACCGAAATTCAGTTAAGAGCCGCCGAGTACTTGAAACCTGCACGCTTGCTCTGGCGGTAGGCTGAGGTGTTTTCTAGGACAAGGCGACTTGGCTGCACATAGACTGGTAATAAAATCAGAATCTACCCTCTCTCAACCTGGACCGTGAGAGGTTGACTGGACTGGGATCCGACAGCGACGACGATGGACCCAAAGCTCCCTCCTCTCCCTCCCCTCCCTTCCTTGTTTGACTCGCCTGGGCTACATCACTCTCTGCCAAGTCTCATTCCCGGGCTCCATATTTCTCCTCTCGAAGATCGACCCCAGGATCCCATTGTTGCCAGGCTCCTGGCACAAAGACACCCGCCACCACGTACCTTGAGATCTGGTACACACGCAGACATAACGGAAACAAATCATACAGAGAGCGCCGAAAACCAGATCCCAGATATAGCCGGCGATTTGCGATATGAGCCGACCTCAGAAGTCCAGACGGTAAGAGGACGACGCTTCCAACTGTTTTTTTTCGAAGTGCTGATCCTCTCAATTCTTTGGCAGTTACTTTCATGGGATACAATACATCCTCGGAATGAGGCTTTGGCCGGTTCTTCTTCCTCCTACCTATCAGAGCAACCTCCAAAGGTCATAGATGTTGCTCGGGGCAGGTAGTCTAGGGTGACCTTTCCGCTTTGCGCGCATCTGATTTTTCCTTTTATAGCTTGACGAGAGAAATAACGCGCCAAACTCTTGTTATGGACTCTAAAACTCTGAAGGACTTCTTCCAATATCTCCTTTACGGGACTTCGTCTCAGCTGTTTTATTGGGCAGACGAAGTCCAGCTCTTCAAAACAAACCCGCGGGTCCTTAATCTGTCGATTGAAGGGCTTAGTCGTTCATCGACCCACCTGTTAGTTTTTACCGCTTTCTCCTTCCCCCCTCCCCGGTCTTTGGGTTTCTAACCTTCTCTGACTCGGCAGCATCACGACTCGCTTTCTCAACATCGGAAGCCTCCTCCGAAGACTTGAAGAATATGTACTCGAGAACAGGGCAAGGTCTGTATAGGCGCCCCGTACTCGTAGATTTATGCATAATTAAACACATTTTACTTAGGAAAGATGCGGTTCTTGAAACCCATTCGGTAGTGCATTGTATTCGTGTCGTCACCGCATACCTCCGCCGAAACACAACCGACCGCCTGCTATCCTCTCATGGCCTTATCGCGGACAGCTTACAGTACGCCGAGTCTGAGACTATCCTGGAGTTCCTGGGACATGTTTGTTATAGAGTATGTTTCTTTCGATGCGTATACACCCGCAAGTTACTAACGTCTGGTTCCTCGAAGAGCATAGACACACCCATACCTTATCGTACACTCCCTCAATCTCAGAAGGCATTGTTAGACCACGTATACCTCCGTTCAGCGCACGCAGTACATTCGTCGCCGTTTCGGTCTCTGCGAGCTGTCGCTGCCTACCTTCTCTCAGAGACGAGTTCCACGTGGCTCAATCAGGTTGCAACTGCTCTCGGCATGAATAACGATGGGTCGGAAGAACGGAGAGGACGAGATGACATAGTTCCTGTCTATCACTCATGGCCGTCTTTTGTGGATGAACAATCTGGTCTCCTCATCGAACGCGGTATCAAGTCACTCCGGCTTCTGCATTCCGGTCAACCCGGACATCCGGCATGCCATGCTCAGTTATTTGATACCAAGTCCACCAAGCTCAAATGGATTTGGACGCAGAAAGGTGTCCAGGACGCTGTCACTTCTCTGGCATCTCACGTGGGCCGGCTGCAAAAGCATATTCTCCACGAAAGGGTGGATGGCGGCCCGTTCAACCGCACAGACCCTCAAGACCAAACAGCAATTAATAACTCGGAACCACCAAAAGAACACCCTTCGTCTAAACCCTCCCTCGATCCGACCACCTACGCCGCAGAGCTTTCGGGAATGGCCACATTTGACCGCCAACCTGGACACTATGCAGATGACGCTGTTCTGGGCCAGGCGGTCGAGAGCGTGGAAGTCATGGTGGAATTGTTTCCTAGTGCGCTACCGTCCGCCGCCCCGACGGTAGACCGCCTTGGACAACTACTCATCGTTGAACCCCTTGTAGCCCATTCCCGGTTTCTCTCTCAATCTCTGCTAGACGTATTTCTCAACGAGCTTCATTTGCTCTCGCACTTGGACATCCTTTACCGCTTCATGCTGTTCGGAGACCCGAAATTTGTAGCTAACCTTCGGGTTGCGCTCTGCGACGAACGGCCCTTTTCCTCTCAATCTGATGATCCGTCTAGGACCGAGTCTTCATCCGAAGGTACAAGTCTTGGCTTAGGCTTAAATGCGAAACTAAGCCCTACCGGGGAGTGGCCGCCTAGTGGGTTTGGACTGAGCCATTCCCTGAGGAGTGTGATCGTTGAGGTGCTGGAAGTGGACGCTGGAGTGGAACAAGGTGAATTGGCCGCGCGGAGAGTGGTGAAACAGGAGGCGGAATGGAGAATGGGATTTGTGGTTCCTCCTGTGGAGGACAACGATGAAAGGGAACGCTGTCACCCTTCCGGTGAGTTGGAGAATGCGTTAGAGGAAGAACGGGCTAATGAACCTAATTTCAGGACTCCAGCAAGTGCCCTCCTTTCTTCTTGGTAAATCTCATACCTGACAGCACCAACGATCTAGTGCCTTTGGCTTCTTGCGCCTGCAATACAGACCTCCAGATGCACTCACTTCGTTCTTGAATTCGGATGTCCTGGAAAAATACCAACGAATCTTTGACTTCTTACTTGAAATGCTGCGAGGTGAGCTGAGTGCTAGTCGATTAATTCTTCTTGAAATCGTATCTAATTATGGTACTTTACAGTGGACAGTGTGCTCCGGGCATCTTTCCAGACTGCGTTTCGAGGACAGAAATCGTCCATGTACCAAGGCTGGAGGAACTTGGCCTTCCCCTTGATTCGGCAAATGGAATCCTTTCTCAATGGTTTCCTCGGCTACGTTTTCGACACCGCCATCTCAACGAATTGGAAAAGCTTTATACGGAAAGTTGGGAATTTGAACCGTTTTCGACCTCCGGGTCATGCATGGCGGGAACTCCCTGGCCCTACTGACGACGGATCGTCGCCTCATGATCATGACGTATTTGCGGTCATGCAGTCGCACTCGGACCTCTTGGACCAAATCCTCATGGCCTGCTTCCTGAAGGGGCGACAAAGGGCGATGAGGTTGGCAGTGCAAAAACCCATGCTTCTAATCCTGCGTCTCGCCCAGATTCTGCAGGGGGTAGGGAAACCAGGGGAAAACGACCTGGCAGTAAGGTTAAGGGAGCTTCAATCCGAATGGAATGTGTCGATGCATGGCCTGGTGCGTCTTTTGATCTCTTCTGAGCGTTTCAAGACTGAGCTACCTTTATTCTCAGACCAAAACTCTTGGGAGCCGCGACAAACCTATGGCTTACAGCGAGCGACCAACGGGTCCTCAACGTCCTATTATATCTTCGAATTCGGTTTATACAGAGGAGCTTCTCCTCCGGGTAGACTTGACAGGTTGGTACTCAGGAAAGGAGAGAAGGTCGCGCGTGTTCTGAAGGGCACCCTTGATATATAATGATTTGACCTGTATGAAACAATCCCTCAATACGCTCGAACGACTAGAGTGCTGCCATGATACGCTATATAAGGAATGGCGTTTATCTCAGCTTGATCGATCGTCCGGCCCCTGATCTTGCCAAAATACGAACGACTAAGGGTCGAAACTCCCATGGTTTGGATCCGAACCGTCTACGTACTCCGCGGAGTGTAGCTCTGGCACTGGCGACATTTCCTGTCGAAGCGTGTTAGTGCATTGTGCGTAAGTCCTTAGTATTGAAGGCTGTAACTGAAATCTATTTAGGAAGGACCCCTGATGACAGTTTCGGGAGTGCAAGCCCTCGTTTGGCCCCGGGCTTCTTCAACACCCGCCACTACCAATAAGCCTGGCTCATTTCATTCCAAAGTAGTCCTCACGGGTGATTAAATTTCCCGCAACTTTTCCCATGACTAGTGGTCGTGCTAATAACCAGGCTGCTCCAACCCAGCAACAATCGGCGGAGTTCTCATCTTGGCATGTACAGCCCTTTTCTGCAGCTTCAAGGTATTCTGAACTAGTTCGCCCGTTATTAAATAAACCAACCTTATGTGCCAATTCTACAGGTTTCTCGATACATTCAATCACGACGCGAAAAGGCGAGGCTGCGGGGTCTGTTGGAAGGCAATGGTAATAATCAGCACCGCAAAGGGAAGAACGCATGGGATATTCTCGAAGATGAAGGTATTCCGGTACGTTGTATTTGTGAGGCTACGTCGATGAATTACCCTCACTGGAGCTTCTGTACTGGCCTTCGCTTAGGCCTGATGAGGGCTTACCAGCAAGACGAACATCGTTAGGCGGTCCCTGGTGCCTTAGATTTAGACGGGCAGGCCTTTATGGCAACTACAGTAGCCTTAGTAGCTGTGCACTGCATAAGCGAAGAATGTTAACAACGATCAAATCGCCCGTGATTGCAACGGCTCGGTTCGATGTGACGTGACATCGAACCGTGACTGCCTGATCTCATAGTCGACCGACGCGTCTCCTTTGAGCTACACCACCCAACCTCAAAATCTCTGCTTTATGGCTGACGATCCAAACAACCCAAACGCTGGTCGCTCACTTGGAGGAGGGTCTGCAGAGCCTCTCCCGGAAGCATGGGCGAATCGCGCCGCATCTGGTGCGCGGGTTGGCAGAGTTGGTGGGCCACCAACAGGGTATGCATGAGATTCAGATATATACGCCCACCTCATGGCCGACTCGGCTTGCCGACATCCTTATTTTTATCTTGTAGAACAACGCGGTCCACTGGCGCGGGTCGTATTGCGACGTTATCCGATACGGGTGGTTCGAGTGGCCCTGCTCGAGGCAGAATGTCCCAACGCCCTCCATCTGAGGAAGACGAAGACGAAGATGACACACAGGAAGGGGAAAGATGGTTTGCTGGTGGAGAGCGGAGGCAAGCGAAGACTCTGACAAGCTACACGCTTTGCTGACGTCGCTATTCAGTGGTATATCTGTCGAAAACCCTGACCGCCCGGCTCGTTCTGGCGGGTTGAACACCGTGCGCGATATTCTTAGAAAAGCCGCAGAGTTCGTAAAATATTTGTGCGCTATCCCCCTCGTTTACTTACTTCTTGACTTTACAATCAGGGGCGGTCCTCCTCCAGAGCCAACAAGTGGTCAAACCAGTTCAGGGGCCTTCTCAGGTGGAGGAAACCTGCTAGGCTCGGACGAACTTCCTTCACAATATATTCCGGATCCCACTACTAGTCATGCAGAAGTCGCAGGTGACCAGATGGAGACTGCCATCCGGGAAATTACGTTCTGGAAAACGGGTTTCACGATTCAGGATGGCCCCCTTATGCAATACGATGATCCTGCCAACGCGGATATCTTGCGGAGTATCAATTCCGGGTATGTAGGCTAATGCCCCCGAGTCGATCACTCAGACTGATATGGCTACTGGCGTCAGAAATGCCCCTCCGTCGATCCTAAACGTGCAAGTGGGGCAACCGGTGGAGCTTCGAGTATCGCGGCGATTGAACGAGGATTATGTCCCCTCACCAAAACGCTTCAATGTGTTTGAAGGTCAAGGCAATCGTCTCGGTTCAGCACTACCCGTCGGAACAGCCCCCACCGCATCATCGCAACAACCACCAGGAGCCTTTCCGAGTAGGGGAAACGCGTCTGAAGGTGGTCAAGACCGATCCTCGGTGACTACGAAGTTTGAAGTCGATATGAGTGCCCCAACCACAAGTGTACAAATTCGGCTCGCAGATGGCACACGGTACGGTTCCCGTTGTCCAGGCGCGAAGCAAAGGTACTCATTGGCAGTGGTTTTAGGCTCGTGGCTAGAATGAACTTGACCCATACCGTTGGCGACATACGGGGGTTCATCAATGCGTACGTTAAACCATCTCGTCAGGTGCGGGAAATGACTGAGAAACCTTTGTCGCCTTGGCAGGTCATCACCGGGGCAGTCCTCGACCCCTTATACGATCAACACTACTTTCCCGAACAGGGTCTTAGATGATGACAGTATGACGATTGAGCAGGCAAAACTCCAAAACAGTGTCATTGTTCAACGGCGACTCTAAGATCGGGATGATGTAAATACTCCTGGTTCCTCGTGGTCATTCCAATTGAATAAATGCATATATCTACTGCAACATTCGAGATCCCAGGCCTCCGAGGTGATAATGAGACAAAGAACGAATCGCTTAGCACACATGTGTTGGACTAGTGCTGGACTGTGGTACTACCGGAGAGTGACTTTCGTCCAAACCGGACAGGTATTGAATGGAGGGAAATGGCGATCCCCTCTCATGCTAGCAACCTTTGCAAAAAACAAGGTAAATTGCTTGAGCTGATGACCGGCAAATCAACAGACCCGACAGAGGACGATACCAAGAGGCTGTTGGCTCGACTGGCATATGGGGTGAGGGAGGATATTTGAGATTTGGTCGGCTACGTTGGCTGCATGAACCGAACCAGCCTGATGCGCTATAAAGATGTATTCTCGTGTGTTTGACCTCAGCAGGGACTTAATATAAGGTGCAAACACTTCAGTATAGTTAAGTTTGTGTTGTAGACCAGTGAAAGACATGTCATTTACTTGGTGGTCACCATGGCATTGCTGACAAAAGAGACACAACACATGCATCTTGCCCCAAAAAGCGGCCACAATGCCGCTGGATACAGAGTATGAATGAGGACATAGGGATACTATCCAGTGTAACAAGCATGGAAATAGAGAATGGGGGAAGAAGGGGGGAACTGTTAAGAGAAACAACAAAAGAAAGAAAATAGAAAAAGAAAACAAGTAGGAATCTGTATCATCATAAATAAAAGTGACCATGCCTCTTACACCCATGGATGTGTTGAGGCATGCACATCATTGTGTCCAGGAGGGTGCAACAAGGGGGTGGAGTCGCGGTAGGCACCCTATCCGAGTCCCTTGGGACGAATTATAACAAATCATGAGAATAATCTTGTATACCAAATCGACCATGGCAAGTATGATAGAGGTGAAGAGGAGACGCACGATCTAGTGCAACACACCCCCTCGACAAAGCGCTTCTGAGGAATTAGTCATGGAGTCCCATTCGTTGTCGAAGGTCTACCACTGATTGATGAGACAATGCCTTGGTGAGGAGATGGGCTGGCATTTCTTCAGTTGGGCAATAGTGGATCGAAATGGACTTGACTTTGGAGACTTCATCACAAATCCAAAACTCAGCAACTGGGATATGCTTCATGTGCGAATGATGAATGGCGTCGTTGAGTACTTGGATGGTGGATTGATTGTCGATGAAGAGGGGAGAAGGTGAAGGTGTCAGAGCCGCCGCCCTGCACCGCCTCCGCCACATGAGTTGACTGTCAGAGCCACCGCTCAGCCCCGCCTCTGTCACACAAGTCACTCACCACTGAAGCCCATCATATGTTGTATTCCTTCGCTCATACTTGTTGTTCAATCACTCACGAATCCAAAACTCAGCGACTGGGATGTGCTTCATGCGAGAATGGTGGACAGCATCATTGAGTACCTGGGTGGTGGACTGGTTGTCGACGAAGAGAGGAGATGGTGAAGGGAAGTCGTATCCTAGTCCGGAGAGAAGGTTGCGAAGCCACTTGATTTCTGTCCCTGCAAAGCTGGCACCATAAAACTCAGACTCTGCGGACAACTTGGCTATCACCCCCTGAAGCTTGCTGGCCCAGGACACTGCGCCCGTTCCAAGCTTCACAATGTAGCCGTTGGTTGACTTGCCATTTTCTTTGTCTCCAGTGAAATCAGTGTCAGTGTATGTTTCAAAGATGGAGACAACATTAGAGTCAGGGGCATAGGTGAGCTTCATATCCTTGGTGCCTTGTGTTAAAGTTGGTAATACGAACATTGTATGTATCTATTTGTAGCAGTTTGTAGTACCTAGCATATAAGTCTCACGGTAGAGTAGAATGAATAGTATCGTTGTACAACCACCCACACGCGTGAACACCCTTCACTGATTACACTCTTAACAGGTTATGGGCCCAGCGCACAACTAGACATCTCTACCCACAGACCTACAAGATAAATCCAAATCACACCCCGATCCTCTCCCCTCTACCAGAGCAGCTGCGCAGGCTAATATCCTGCTGACCTTAGCGCTCACACCTACGTCGTAGATCAGGCAGACTCAGCGAAGGGGAGAAATCCTTCTAGCGAAAGTCCCCCTGTGAGACTTCACCTCCCCCTCTCTTTGCGAAACGACACGTGCCTGCATCACAGGGCCAGGTTGAAAGGTGTAACCGACGGATTGACGTCGCACCCGGTACCCTGTCGTAGAATTTGAGAGTGACCTTCCAGAAGGATCTACCCCACAATTATCTCACGGAACCGTGATCCGAAGTCACCGTTTACGGAACTACCTGCGAGAGGTCATCCGACCACGGAATCCCAGCTAGTACGTAACCCGGGGTTCGAGACACGAGTATCCCACACACACACACCACAAAGGGAACCATCTCCCATACGCCGATAAAAGGCAACGTTGCAAACAGACAGAAGGATACAACATCCACCCCAATCCCATCATATCATCAACTACCCCTCTTCCCCCTCTATCCCAAGAATTTCTAAAAAACCATGTCCGACACATTCGAATTGACCAAACCTACTACCAACATCCTCACCCCATACAGACACCGCGAATGGAAAGAAAAGTGTGTCGCAGCCGCATTCTCCTTAGACGCGTACAATATCATCGATGGATCAGATGCTCGACCCACCTCCGGTGCAACAGAGCAAAGAGAATGGGACAAACGACGAAACAAGTTCACCGGATACCTGCTAAGCACGCTGGATCAAGCACACCGCACTATCATCCAAAGCGTGCGAGCCAAGGATCTGAAAGGCATGTGGGATACCTTAAATGCGTACTACAAATCCCAAGACGCCAGTACCCGATTCTTTGCCACGCAAAAGATGATGACGATCACCTTCAGAGATCCCGAACATTCGGACGAATCGCCGTTGGAATTCGGAAATAGAGCAGTTGACGCCGGAAACCAACTAAAGAACCTCCTCCCAACTGCGGAATCAAAGGTGGCAGCAACGGCAGTAGGCACATGCACCAACACTGCAGCCCACCCTGTTACCACAGTAGTCACAGAAGGAACGGTCACGCCCGGATTCTCAGCTTCAGACCTCATCGACGAGTTCGTCGTCAGCATCATCATTCTAGGACTTGGCACGAACGAGGAAGTGAAGATGGTTAGGCACGCTATTATGACTGGATCAAGAACAGTAGCAGATGCGCTCAAAGAACTCGAGAATGCCACTCAGCAGGCTCAATCCGACGAAATTGGCACGACCACAACAGCAGCACTAGCAGCAAGATCCTTCAAAGGGAGGACGAACAAGAAACTCGATGGAAAAGGCTGGCAACCTCACTTCTGCAAAGAACACGGCGCAAATAAGACACACGATACGAAAGACTGCAGGTTCTTGCAAGGACAAACACCAGGAGCGAAAGTCGCAGCAGAAGACCCTCCAGAAAGAGCCAGCGTCACTGAAGCAGAACCCGAAAAGGCCGCCGTCGCCGACGTATCGAAAGTGGCATGTCCTCCTCGCTTGAGAAAACGAACGGAGGTCACTGACACTGTCTGGAATGCAGATTCAGGGGCAACGTCACATATGACCCCAAACCGAAACTGGATCCGAAATATGCAACCCTGTCGAATCCCAATCAAACTAGCCAACGACCACACAGTCTACGCTACAGGCAAGGGATCAGTGGTTTTCAATCTGGTCGGACTTGAATCAGTAGTCATTTCTCGAGTCTTGTATGTGCCTGCTCTAGCGAATAATCTATTCTCCATCGTCTCTGCCGTTCTCGACGCGAAACTATGAGTGATAATCCAAAACGAGAACCTTATCTTCAGCAAAGATGGAGAAACCGTACTTACGGGAACCATCAGAGGAAAAGTCGCTATGCTCGACGGAGAAACATTGGAAAACAGGGAACACTGCTTACAAACCAAAGTGTCAAAAGACCTCGTCCATCAAAGACTAGGACATATCAGATGAGATCGCCTTAACAGGCTCATAAACCATAAAATGGCAAATGGTCTCATCGTTGAGGGGGGGTCAGAAATCCAAGATATTTGTGAACACTGTATCGCAGGAAAGCAACATCGAGACCCCTTTCCAAGATTAGCGAGCGATCGAGCGACTGAAATCCTACATCGAATACATTGTGACGTCCACGGCCCCCTTCCCAGAACTCTTTCAGGATATAAATATTGGATAGTTCTCGTTGACGACGCTAGCAGACTAAAAACCTCGATCCCAATGAAAGCCAAAAGTGAAGCATCAGAAATCATAAAACAATGGATTACGATGATCGAACTCCAAACTGGGAAAAAGGTCAAAATCTTCAGAGACGACAAGGGAGGCGAGTTCATGAGCACCAAACTCCAAAAATTCTTCAACGATCAAGGCATTGTACGGGAACGAACCGTCAGAGCCACACCATCGCAAAATGGAGTAGCCGAACGACTCAATAGGACTCTAGCAGAGGGAAAAGTGGCAATGCTGAACCAAGCGAAACTACCACAGAGTTTTTGGAGTCAACCATTACTGTACTTAACTGAAATCCTTAACGCCACACCATCAGTGGCAATCTCCGATGTCACGTCCTACGAATACTTCCACAACAAAAAGCCAGACCTCACCCTATATCGAACATTCGGATGCCGCATCTTTGTGAATGTATCACGTGAAGACAGGAAGAACTTGGAGTCACACACGAAACTGTGCATCTTCATTGGATTCGAAATGGGAAAGAAAGGCTGGAAATATTACGATCCAATTACCAAGAAGGTAAACGTCACCCGAGACGCCATCTTCAATGAACAAACATTCCCTGGACTCTCGACAAAACAGAGCACCGAGACGCCAGACATGGCCAAAATCGAGAATTTTTGGACAACAAGTGACGACGACAACGAAGATTCCCCTCCTGCTCCTCCTCCTCCAGCTCCCCCAGCTTCTCCTCCTCGACCGCCTGCCCCACTTCCTCCTCAGCCTCCCAAGCCACAAACACCGGATGCACCACCAAAGAAAGAGAGTCCACCAACTCCTCCGCCAAAGACCCTCGTCGAATTCCCAGCGCTATCACCAACGAAACAAACTCGACAAGAAGAGACACCACCGAGGAAGCGCACATTCGCTGAAACAGCAGCGAAACCAGTACCAGCCTTACTCGAGGCACCGCAAGGAGGAAGCAGACCAGTGCGAAAGGCAGCAGGAAACGTCACAGACTACTTCACAGGCAAGAGAAGGACGACCAAACCAGCGCCGAGAAGACAACAAGTAGTGGATCGAGGGGGGGCAGAGAATTCAGACGATAATACAAACAACGCTCCACTACCTGGTACATTCCTGATCGAAACAACAGAAATCCAAGCCCCCAAATCCGAAGACGATGAGGCAGCCATAGACGCAGGTTTAAAGGCATTCCCAGTCGAACCAACAGAGAGCGAAGATGAGGAAGCAGACATGGACACAGCATTAAAGGCAACACCCATCGTTGAATCACTTGCATACGTCTACGGAGAAAGCGACAATTTCTTATCATGGCAGAACGCGCACCAAATTGGTTTCGAAATTGCACTAGAAAAGGCGTATAGCACCGCAACCCGACCTGAGGATTCACCAAAAGGATGGAAAGAAGCAATGACCCGATCAGATGCGGAGAAATGGCTTGAGGCAGCTGAAACGGAAGTAGAAGCACTGCGACAGAACGGAACTTGGGACTTAGTCAAATTACCTGAAGGACGAAAGTCAATCAGATCAAGATGGGTATTCCTAGTCAAGTGCAAGGCAGATGGGTCAATCGACAGATACAAAGCTCGCCTAGTAGCCAAAGGGTACGCCCAAATCCCAGGAATGGACTTCGACCAAGTTTTTGCCCCAACAGCACGCCTAGCAGCACTTCGAGCAATCCTCGCGCAGGCAGCACTTAACGGTGAACAAATCGAGTCCCTCGACATCTCGAACGCATACCTCAATGGAGAACTAGAAAAGGAATACGAGGTCTACATGGATCAACCTGAAGGATTCCACGAGCACTCAAAAAACGGAGATAGATGGGTATGCAAACTGAAAAAGGGGCTATACGGTTTGAAACAGGCCAGAAGACTATGGTACCAGAAACTAGGAGAGACATTGGAAGGACTTGGCTTTACAAGAACAAATGCCGATCCCAGTATCTATGTATGGCAACTCGATGGAGTCCGCGTCATCTTACCTGTCTTCGTCGACGATATCACCATCACGTCCAAATCCCCTGAATGAATCACATGGGTCAAAAGTGAAATCGGAAAGCACTTCAAGGTTTGAGACCTCGGCCCCACATCGTACCTTCTTGGCATAAAAGTGGAATATGATAGAGATAACCACTCTCTTCAACTCTCACAACGACAGTATATCCTCGACATGCTGAACCGATTCAACATGACGGATTGCAGCGGCATTGGGACACCTATGGAACCAGGATCTCGACTCAGCAAAAAACAAGGACCACAGAGTGACAAGGAAAGAACTGAGATGGACAGGATCCCATACATCAACGCAGTAGGAGCCCTCATGTATCTAGCAGTGGCAACCCGTCCGGATATTGCATACACTGTAGTGAAACTTGCACAGTTCAACTCGGACCCAGGCATGACCCATTGGAAGGCAGTCAAACATCTATTACGCTACCTGAAGGCAACTATGGAATTGAAACTCACTTATAAATCCACTGAAGGAAAAGCGAACCTATCAAGCGAGATATTCCGAGCCTACAGTGACGCAGACCATGCAGGATGCTTAGACACGAGAAGATCAACAACGGGATATTTCCTCAAAATGGGAACAGGAGCTATCAGCTGGTCCAGCAAGAAACAATCCTCAGTAGCCTGGTCATCAACTGAAGCAGAGTATGTGGCCGCTTCTACAGCAGGACAGGAGGTTGTGTGGATGCGAGGACTACTAAAAGAACTTGGATTCAAAATGAACGAACCATCGCCATTAATAATGGACAACCAATCTGCCATCGCTGTCACTCAGAATCCTGAACATCATGGTCGCATGAAACACGTCGATATCCGGCATCACTGGATTTGCCAAGAAGTTAGACGCAAGAACCTTTCCATTCATTTTATCCCGACCGGGCAGATGACCGCTGATATCTTAACCAAGCTGTTACCAAAACCCCTAGTGGAAGAACACCGCCTCAATCTTGGTCTTATGTAATGTTCGAATTAAGGGGGTGTGTTAAAGTCGGTAATACGAACATTGTATGTATCTATTTGTAGCAGTTTGTAGTACCTAGTATATAAGTCTCACGGTAGAGTAGAATGAATAGTATCGTTGTACAACCACCCACACGTGTAAACACCCTTCAGTGATTACACTCTTAACACCTTGGAGATAGCGAAAAAGGTGTTTGACAGCTTTCCAGTGTTGCATGCCAGGATTGGAATTGAAGTGAGCAAGTTTGCTGACGGCGTATGAGATGTCTGGGTGAGTTGTGATGGCTAGGTAGTTGAGAGCTTTGACTGCATTGAGGTACGGGACATTCTTCATCTCGTCAGTCTCTTCTTGGGTCGAGGGCAACATATCCTTAGCAAGTTTTAGTCCAGGTTCCATGGGAGTAGTGACGGGCGCGCAATCTGACATTCCGAAGCGTTCAAGGAGACCAACAATGTATTGGAATTGGGATAAATGGAGGGTGCAAGATGGACGGTCACAAGCGATGTGGACACCAAGGAGGAATGACGTTGGTTCTAAGTTGCGTATTTTGAAGATTTTGGCAAGGGTGTTCTTGACTTCCTGAATTTTGGCCTTGGATTTGGCTATGAGAGTGAGGTTGTCGACAAAGACTGGGACAATGACTTTGGTGTCCTCCTTTCCCCAGGCATAGATGCTGGGGTCGGAGACCAATCGTTTGAACCCAAGTTTCTCTAGTTCTTTGCCCAATTGTTGATACCATAACCATCCACTTTGCTTGAGGCTGTAGAGTCCCTTTTTAAGGCGGCACACCCAGTCGTCGTCCTTCTGTTGGAATCCTTCAGGTTGGCGCATGTAGACTACTTCTTCTTCAGGTAGGACACCATTTAGGTACGTGTTGGAGATGTCTATCGATTTGATCTCCATGTCTTCGATAGCTGTGAGGGTGAGGATGGTTCTAAGTGCTCCCCATCGCATTGTGGGTGTGAATACCTCTTGGAAGTCAATGCCTGGTCATTGAGAGAATCTTTGTGCGATGAGTCTGCCTTTGTAACGTTCGATTTGGCCATGGGCATCGCATTTGACCTTGAACACCCATCTGGATCCAATTGCTTTCAAGCAGGGCGGAGCTGGACAAGTTCCCAAGTGCCGTTGTCAACGTGGGCTTGGATCTCGGTCATGGCAGCTCCGAACCATTTGTCTTTGTGTGGACGTAGCATGGCTTCTCAGAAGGATCGGGGCTCGGTATTGTCAGCAGCAACTTTAAATGCTCGTTCGATGGCTTGTTCCCAAGTGATGTGCTCTTTGGACGGGTAGACGATTTCCAGTGCCTGAGAGACTTCTTCAGGAGGTTCAGGAGGAGCTTGTATTTGTGATTCATCCTCTGATTTAACCTCTGGTTCTACGTTTTGTGCACCCCCCGAAGGCACGGGAGAATTGTCCTCATGATCGTTGAAGGGGTCGTAGGTTTCTTCCTCATCGCTTGGCAGGTTGTAGGCGGGTTGTAGTGTGCCTCCCCCCACTTTCCAGAATTCTTTAGGTGGTTGGCAGTTCCTAGCCAGTCTTTGAGGAGGAGGAGCTGGAGGTTCTGGGTCAGCAGACCATGTGTCGCGCATGAGTGTGTCAACTTCTCATTGACCTTTTCCCTTTTTGCTCTTTTTTGGGGATTCGATGTACTTGAATGGGATTGAGGATGGTGGTGTTCCCAAAGCGGATGGTGACTTTGGTTCCTCTTTGACCGGTGTCAGAGTTTTTGGTCCCTCTTTTCCCCCTTTGCCTCTGAAGCTGACGCCTTTGCCCTTATGATGAGCAGGTCTCCTGTATTCCTCCGATGGTAATCAAAACATTTCAGTTGGGTATCCCTCTTCTGACGAATCACTGTCTCCTGGTGGGACATAGTCATCGTTGTCGTTTGGAGCTTCTCAGGCGGTTTGCCAAAGCGACGGTGCTGACAGTGTTGAGGGTGCTATGGATGGTGTTGATGGAGGAGGAGGAGGAGGTGGAGCCGGAGGTGGCGATGGAGCTGGAGCTGGTCCTGTTGCATTTGGAGCGGGAGGTGGAGGTGGTCCCGGAGGTGGAGTGTTAGAAGCATTACTGGAAGCTGGCAGGGGCGGAGGCGGTCCTGGTGCGTTGGGAATGGGATAGTATCCTCCGCTGATGGGGACAAACGCTTCATCTTCTTCGTTCCATGGGATGCCAGGGAACTCGTTCTCGTCAAAGACAACGTCTCGTGATATGACGAACTTGTTCGTTTCAGAGTTATAGCACTTGAAACCTTTGTAGCCTGTTAAACGCAGCAATCCGACGACTATGGATATCTCACACTGAGAAAGGGGAGTCGAAGAGTCGATGATAATTCTATCTACGTGTACATTCGGTTTATATATAAGAGGCAAGACAAACAATGGTACAACAGGTGCAAACTTGCCACAAACAACAACACAACTACATATACATCGTAGAACAAACATGACAAATCATGTGAATAATATTGTATACCAAACTCGATACTGTGAATGCGATAGAGGTGAAGAGGAGACGCACAATTCAGTGCAACACACCCCCTCGACGAAGCGCCTCTGAGAATTTAACCATGGAGTCCCATGCGTTCTCGGAGGTCTACTACCATTGGCCTTGGAAGAGCTTTGGTGAGGAGATCGGCTGGCATTTGCTCGGTTGGGCAACAGTGGACCGAAATAGACTTGACCTTGGACACCTCATCACGAATCCAAAATTCAGCAACTGGGATGTGCTTCATGCGGGAATGATGCACGGCATCGTTGAGCACTTGGATGGTGGATTGGTTGTCAACGAAGAGAGGAGATGGTGAAGGGAAGTCGTAACCTAGTTCAGAGAGAAGGTTGTGGAGCCACTTGATTTCTGTCCCTGCGAAGCTAGCACCATAAGATGGATACGATGTTGGAATCAGGAGCGTATGTGAGTTTCATGTCCTTGGTGCCTTGGATGTATCGGAATAGGTGTTTGACTGCCTTCCAGTGTTGCATGCCAGGATTGGAATTGAAGCGAGCGAGTTTACCAACGGCATATGAGATATCTGGTCGAGTGGCGATAGCTAGATAATTAAGGGCTCCAACTGCATTGAGATATGGCACGTTTCTCATTTCATCAGTCTCCTCCTGAGTTGAGGGCGACATGTCTTTGGTGAGTTTCAAGTCAGGTTCCATGGGAGTAGTGACGGGTGCACAGTCGGACATTCCAAAACGCTCGAGGAGGTTGACGATGTATTGGCGTTGGGATAGGTGAAGAGTACGGGATGAACGGTTGCGAGTGATCTGGACACCTAGAAGGAATGAGGTTGGGCCTAAATCATGTATTTTGAAGACTCTAGCCAATGCCTCTTTGACTTCCTGGATTTTGGCTTTGGATTTGGCCACGAGTGTGAGATCGTCTACAAAGACAGGGACAATGATTTTGGTGTCCCCCTTTCCCCATGCATAGATGCTGGGATCTGAGACTAGTCGGGTGAACCCAAGTTTTTCTAGCTCTTCACCCAATCGTTGATACCATAGTCGTCCACTTTGTTTGAGGCCATAGAGTCCTTTTCTGAGGCGACACACCCAGTCGTCATCCTTCTGTTGGAATCCTTCAGGTTGGCGCATGTAGACTACTTCTCTTTCAGGTAGAACGCCGTTGAGGTAAGCATTGGAAATGTCGATTGATTCAACTTCCATGTCTTCAATGGCAGCGAGGGCAAGGATAGTTCTGAGGGCTCCCCATCGCATGGTGGGTGCGAATACTTCATGGAAGTCGATGCCTGGACGTTGGGAGAATCCTTGTGCGACAAGTCTGCCTTTGTACCGTTCAATTTGACCATGTGCGTCTCGCTTGACTTTGAACACCCATCTGGATCCGATTGCTTTTCGAGCAGGGGGAAGTTGGACAAGTTCCCAAGTGCCATTGTCGACGTGGGCCTGGATTTCAGTCATTGCTGCTTCAAACCACTTGTCTTTATCTGGGCGTAGCATGGCTTCTCGGAAGGATCGGGGTTCGGTGTTGTCAGCAGCGACTTTGAATGCTCTTTCAGCGGCTTCTTCCCAAGTGATGTGCTCCTCGGAGGGGTAGACGATTTCCAGTGCCTGAACAACGTCTTCATGAGGCTCTTCCACTTCTGATTTAGTTTGTGGCTCTGCCTTATCGATTTCTGGCTCTGCTTCATTGATTTCTGGCTCTGCTGCCTCTGATTCAGCGTTTCGTGCACCCCCTGAAGGCGCAGGAGAATCGTCCTCATGACTGTCGAAGGGATCATGGGTTTCTTCTTCATCGCTCGGTAGGTTGTATGCAGGTTGTAGTGCGCTTCCTCCCACTTTCCAGGATTCTCTTGGCGGTTGGCGATTTCTTACGGGTCTCCTGGGAGGGGCTTCAACTTCTGCAGACCATGAGTCGCGCATGAGTCCTTTCAATTCTCGCCGTCCTTTCACTGTTCTATTCTTTGTGGGAGATATGATGTATCTGAATGGGACATGTGGAGATGTGCGCGGTGCTGGGAGCGAGACTGGTTCCTCTTTTACCGGTGTTGGTGCTCTTGGTGCTTTCCCTTTTCCTTTGCCTCTGAATCCGATACCTCTATGCTTGGTGCGGTCTCTTGCCTCTTCTGATGGTAATCGATACGTTTCAGTTGTTAAACGCAGCAATCCGACGACTATGGGTATCTCACACTGAGAAAGGGGAGTCGAAGAGTCGATGATAATTCTAACTACGCGTACATCCAGTATATATAAGGGCGAAGACAAACATGGTACAACATATACAAATACGCCACAAGTAACATGATACTGAAGCGTACATCGTAGCATAAACACAACAAATGATGAGAATAATATCTTACATAGTAAATCGACTATAGCGAGTACGATAGAGGTAAAGAGGAGATGCACTATCTAGTGCAACATCAGTTGGGTAACCCTCTTCTGACGAATTGCTGTCTCCTGGTGGGGCTTAATCGCCATCGTCGTTTGGAGCTTCTCGGGCGGTTTGCCAAAGCGATGGTGCTGACGGTGTTGAGGGGGCTGTGGATGGTGTCGATGGGGGAGCAGGAGCCAGCGGATTTGGGCCTTGAGATGGAGGCATAGGCGGAGGCGGCGGTGGAGGCAGCGGTGGAGCTGGACCTGGTACATTTGGAGCGGGAGGAGGAGGCGGACCTGGAGGTGGAGCATTGGGAGCATTATTTGAGGCTGGCAGTGGCAGAGGTAGTGGTGGAGCGGGTCCTGGCATGTTGGGAACAGGATAGTATCCTCCGCTGATTGGGATGAATGCTTCATCTTCTTCATTCCATGGAATGCCAGGGAATTTGTCCTCGTCAAAGACAACGTCTCGCGATATGACGAATTTGTTCGTCTTGGGATTGTAGCACTTGAAACGTTTGTAGCCATCCTCGAATCCAAGGTAAATGCATCGCTCTGTGTGCCATTTGGCGTCCTTTCTCTTTTCTTTTTGCACATGAACGTATGTGCGACATCCGAATATGCGTAGCATGCTGAGATCAGGCTTTTTGCCATAGAAC